>JBAJMU010000001.1:22332457-22359934 GCA_037952995.1 Hyposoter didymator | reverse complement strand
AAAAAAAAAAGAAAAATTGGCTCGCTATTCTGTTTTGTGTAAACTGTTGAAAATATTCTGTCAATGTTCAGAATGTGCCAGAATTCTAATGAATCATTCCTTAGAAAAAACATGAAGCCTCGCGGGGAAAAATCTGTACTTTGCGTATCGCTATTTTCTTCTCCCAATCGATGAATCTTTTATTTTATTTTTCGAATGCAGTTGACTCGTGGTGACGATTGCAAAAAAAACTCGTTGCTTATTTTTTTAGAATTGTTGATGAATTAATAGACGCCGAGTAGTTTTCGTTCGATTAATCATTGCGCTTTCAATTGTTTAAATAAATTCAGTTTGGGGTGTGATTACGAATTTTTGAAATTGGTGAAAAATTCATAGCTGGCTGATGGATCTCCGGCGGGCGAAAAACTCAACCCGGCGCAACTGGCAATGAAGGAAAATTGTGAAATACAGTTGCACAATATGACACACGCCCTTACTGAGATCACCACAAAATTACAGCCGCTCTTGGTGGACCCTGAAAACGACGTAAGTCCACTGGAAATAATTTTTTTTTTTAAATCGTCGATATTTTGTTGAATCCGGTAAACTAAATATTTTTTCATGATTTCAAAATTTTCGTTATTTTGGCAGTATATTTCGTTTCTAATGGAATTTTCAGTTAAATTTACGATTGGAATGACGACAATTTCCGTCCGAAGAGACTTTCTAGAATATTTCTTGCTGCGATGACACCATTTTTGGGGTTATTCAAAAAAACGTTTATAGTTCAACGTATCCAACAAAATATCGATCTTTTCCAGAAATTTTTTTTTCATTGTAAAAGCTGAAAACTTTGAAGTGAATAAATTATCTTTGCTACTGCATGTTACTGAACATCTTCGCCTGTCTACAGCCCATCGCTGTGAAACTTGGAACAGATATAGATCAAACTTTGCGTTTCATGGAACATTTGCAGACATTGGATGGGAGCATGAGTGCACGGAAAGAGTTCAAGAAAGCAATGGATCTTTGTCGCGACTTGGTGAGTTTCAATAATATTACGTGGACAAATAATTCCCTGATTTTTTAGAGACATTTGTACTTGTCACTGCGAGTTCCTATCATTTTTTTTTCTAATCCATAGTCAATGAATTTCAAGTGCGAGCCACAAGAACAATTTTTCATGATATTTTTCATTTTTTTTGAGACAAATATGAACACTGGAACAGTAATTTTTCAGCAAACTCAATCCACTCGAAAGAATTTTACAGAATTTTTTCATAATTTCATGTGCAGTAGTTTTCGCTTCGAAAAATAATAAAAATTGCATCTTGCAAAATATTCGAGTTCGCATCATGCGTAACCCCGAATACTGCAGAGTGCCGAACACCCAGTCAAAAGAAAAAGAATGAGGAACTCGCCAGCTCATCGCATGAATTTCGATTCAAAATTCCTCACAGTAGGGTCGACGACTCGAAATATTTCGCAACTTTAAATGCATGCTATTTGTTGCTTTTTTAGGTATTGGAAAATTTAGGAACAGTCGCCTGGGTGAGTTTTTTCGTTGACAAGAATGAACCCTTGGTATCTTACCAGACAGATTGAAAATTATGCCATTGGGAAGATGGAAGCTGATCAACGATTCGAGGCTCAGTTCGCAAGGTGTATAGAAAAATATTTTATGGCACCGGACACATTTATATTTTCCAAATAACATTACGAATCGGAAAGTTCAATCAATTGCAACTTAATTACTCAACAAATTAAATAGTCAATTAACAATGTGGTTGTACTTCCTAGTCCATGTTCTTGATATTTTTTTGAGTCCTCGCTGAACAGTCGGACTCTTGAAAACCCTCCGAGTGCACACTGGGTCGCTCTGGCCCCAAAAGTTTTCTGTCACCGATTGTTTGGCATTTTCGTATTCGGAAAAAAAAATTTAGCGCCATAAAATTTGGATAATTGTCTGCAAAAATCATTTGGAAAACGCCTTGGGTCAGATTGGCCCAGTATTCACTTATAGTAGGTCTGCACTCGAAGGGCTAATCAATTTACATCGACGTCTTGTATAAAACGAGTCACAGGGACATGGATGAGTGAGCATTTTCCCAATCGAATCCGTGTCATCGTATGTGGACAGAGTGGAGATTGCAAAGAGCAGTTTGACATGGAACGAATATGTATCGTGAAATATATTCTTGGCGAGAGAGTGAGGGAGAGATAAGAAGCCAGTGGTTATTTAAATTGCCAAGTCCTCGAGCTCGTCACGTTTCTCTTGGGTTGAATCTTAAGGGTGTGGTGAACAAAGTCGAGCGATGTTATGCACCTTCGAATCACATATTTCCTCCTTTTCTCGCGTGTTTCTCTATCGCCATTTCGCGATGGTCAGCTCGCGGAATCGTGCATCGGAATAAAAGTCATTTTGCCCTTTATATCCATATATATAGATGTTCTTGATCGGTGTACACGCGATGGAAGACAACGGTGAATTGAACGGTTATTGCAGGACGTGCCTAATGGCTATACTAGCGCCAGAGCCCACTGGCCAATTTTGATACTTTCTGCTCGACAACATTGCCCCCCTGGAGTGTTTGACAATTTTTCTAAATTGGTGCAGAAATCTTGCGTTTAATTGTTTCACATCATGGACTCGAATGACAGAAAGTAATTGAATGAAAAAAAAAAAAATTACTCAGCAATTCAGCGATCGATATGAGGCGAGAATTCGACGATGCCGTTTCTTGTTTTCATTGTTGACTTTCGATTATTTTCCTGAGACGCAGAGTTATGAAAATTTATTTGCATTCAGTGAAACGGTGAAAAAAAAATTAGATTCATTTCACGCGACAGCAGCTCGGCAGGACCCAAGAAAATACGTGACACCCAAAAATTCGTAACGCATTTTCACGAATCATTCATTACATCCGTAGTTTATTAGAAATTCCTTTTCAACGCCCTCGAAAATGTTAATTGCTCGATTTACAGCGTAAATAATTTCTGACGGGACATTTTGGGATTTCTACGTCGTGTATACGATTTCGTCCATTTTTCAATTTCTCGCTTCACTCAGGTGAGAGTCTGAGGATAGAAAAATAAAACTAAAATGAAAACTCGATTGCGCGAGCTGCGAGCTTCTTCCCGAGAAAATATTTGAAGGCTAAAATAGTCAACTTATCACAAGGTGAACGAGAAAAATATGTGTGAGAACACTCGCTGTGCGAGAATGATAAGATAACTCAGGAAGGTCAAGAAAAATGAGCACGTAAGCGTGTGTAAGAAAAAATGTGTTTTTGGAACAACACATTAGAATATCGTCGTTGGTTTTCCTACGATGTAGTAAGCACTGATCGACATGAACGAGAGCCAACCAAAAAGATCGTAACCTCATTACCATTTCGTCATTTTTGCAAGTTTCCCTGAACTCGATTCTCGTTAAGTAACAGAATGTCAAAGTTTTTGTCGTGCAGTGAGCATGACAATAAATCGAAACGAGTTCACAATCATATGTGAAAATTAAAATGAAAGAGAACTTTTTTTTCACAGCCAAATTAGTTTACGTAGCAATGTCAACGAATGATGTAAATTATCATCATTTCATGACAAGATTATTTGTTAGTAAATTATGAATTTTCAAAAAAAATCATGAATTATTATGATTTTGGAAAAAAAAAAACATTTTTTTTTATTGATCATTATTTCACGTGCACGTTTCGTATATTTCCATAACATGATAACGCATCCCAAGTCGTGTCGATTGTTCGAGGAATTTTCACGCCGAGAAGCAACAACTTGCGCGTCAGGAATAATCGTTTAGAAATTTAAAAAATGGTGTGCCAACAAATCTGTATGTCCATCGTACTGCTCGAAGATGCCTGCGCTCATGTATATTTCAAACAACGTTACAGCGTTACGTGTTGGAACGAAAAAAACGAAGAATCTATGCATCGGAGTTGCGTTTCGTCGTACCTGACGATTCATACGTGCACGACGATCGCAATCGCGTTCGTTGGAAAAAAAACTTGTTCTACTGTCAAAATGTTGCATTGCCATGATAATTTATTTTTGTAAACTTTATCGCGTGTATCGAATTTTTCAACTGCAACGTACGAAAAATCAGAAAAATTCTGCATCTCGGCTCGTAATGAGTAAAGTATTTGAATGAATAAAAAAATTCAACAAGAAATGGCCGTGGAAAATTGCAAAACATAAAAAATCGGTTTCTGAAAATTTATGAACGAAAAATTCGAATTTGACTCGTGAATGCATAGGAACCAATTTGTATTAATTAATGAATCGTCACCTGGTGGACGCATAGGTCTCTCGAAGTTTCAGGAAACATCTGCGCAGACATGAGGGAAAAAAGGAGTTTTACGGACCGTGACCTCCTGGTGTAGGAAAAAAAAAGACAAATTGTCCCGACAATGAGATACACGAGTCACAGGTGGCTCGTAAATTACGAGACTGTGAGCCAGAGAGAGAGAGAGAGAGAGAGAGAGGGAAAAATTTCCTAAAGAGAATTCTCGTCTCGAGTCCGTCTGCTTCACTGTGAATGGACGAAACTTTCACAACAAGATTCTCTGACTCTCCAGCTCGTTTTTTCTGACCTATCTCGTTGCTGCGACAAAACTTCTCCAGAATAATAATTTTTCGCCAATATTTTCATCTTACGTACGCGATACATTCGTGACAAAGGGTCAAGGAAATTCCCGACCTGCTCAACATCCAGTAAACTTCTCGACGAAAATGAAAGGAATCCCATGAGTCTTATCGCAAGTCGCAATAAGGAAAATGAAAAATTGGTCATGACCGAAAATTTATTTCAACTTTCAAATTTTCTGTCATTCAAAATTTTTTCGTATTATTGCAAAAATCTCATTTAAAAAGAAACTTAACTGACGTGTGATAATTTGGCTAGTGGACGCACAGGGTCAATTTGACCCGGTGACTCATGCAGCAGCCTTACAGTTTTTTTTTTGTTTTTTTTTTTTTTTATCCGGAAATATTAGCAGTGAACCGTGCACGTGTTCCACGAAATTTCTAAAAATATTTCGAAATTTTCTTGACAATTTTCGATTCACTTTCAAAATAAAAAAAACAAATTGTTCTTTTTGGTAAAAAAAAAGGGCATGCAGTGTTTGGAAATATTTCTAGGGTGGGAATGATTCAGGCCCGAAACTCAGCACGGGTCAAAACGACCCAGTGTATCAACGAGAGGTCAATTGATACCGCCAAGATTTAATTTGTTGCATGAATACTCAGATCAGTGACTCCGGTTCGACACTCGGAGCTGCGACTATACTTCATATATTAAATAGAAAATTCAGACTGATAAGATTCAGAAAAACGCTAAAATGAGCCCAATTATTAGAAGCAACACAATAATGAATAAAATGGCCTGTAAATTCCTTAATGCGTTCATTGATGAGCCGAACGAGAATTCCTCTCAGACATTGAATATTAATATTCAAGAAAAAAGTATAGGATCGAAAGAAAACGGTTTCGAGCTGAAATCACAGAAACTAATTAAACCAGTAATTACTAATTGCTGTTGTACGAGCTATAATAAAAAAAAATGCTCGTTTCTGACAAGACAAAAACTCATTACCACTTATCGCCTGATTGCTGGTCAGCCCAACACAGAAATTCGAAGAACTTGATAAAATAATATATCTGGCAGTTGAATAATTTATCCAATGGGATCGCAAGCAAGTTAGTGTGTTAATATCCAATTATAACGCAATGATTCCGGGCAAAAAGAAAATTTGCGGTCGCAAACGATCGTTGAATATCGAAGAGTTTTTCGTGTGGTTTTGTTTTTGGTGTCGATTAAAAATTGTTGTTTTTTTTTGCAGATGTAAATATAAAGATTATGGCGATGGCGAAAGAACGCGGAACCAGATTCGAACACGTAGGAGAGTGGCAAGTGCGTTCGTTCGGCCTGAGAATCCAACTGATAAATATATACATATAAATATATCGATGAAAGGTAATCGATATCGAGAGAGAAGATCGCTCGCGGTGGCAGAGTCTTTTTCTGGTCTCCGTATATTCAGTTGCTACTAGGACTGCCAGTCAGCGAGTCTTCATCCACCAATTTTCTCTCTTTATCTTTATTTCTCCACTTCGTCTTCCCTGCTCTCTCTCTGGCTTTCGCGCTGGCCTCAGTTTTCATCTTCGTTTAAAAGTTACTTCAGTCGCGAGGCAGCAAATTTCAATGATATTCACCTGCCAGGTAGCTCGAGCGTTACAACGAACTAAGAAACGAGACGACACAAGATTCAATGACTTCCTTCACATGTTGAATAAAATGCCGCGACCGAATAAATCTCTCGATGCAAAGAGATATTACGCGGTTGTACGCTCACTGTCAGAGGCAGTTGTTAATTGATAGGACAACGTGTTAGCTGACAAACTGTGATACTGTCAATGCGAAAAAAATTGCATCAAGTTATTGATTGTTAATCAAGTGTAATTAAGGTAGTGCCGTTGGTTTTAGAATTAGTGTTCAGAATTCAATGAAAAGTGGATTATATATGATTAGAAAAAGATCCAATCGAATTTTCAAGAGGCTACAGAGAATACATCGAAACTCCTTAATTTTTCAGCGCCTGCACACCCGATGAATCGTATTTCGATAATTCGACGACGTTTTGAAAAATTACTAAAATGGTGTTGAAAAAATTATTATTTATTGCGTTCCAGCGGTGTTAATTTTAAGGCCATTGCATCAATGTCATGGACTCGATGAATTTGATACAGCTGGTCTAATATATACACTGGAATATTCGTTAAGGTAGTACTGTCCGTTTTAGAATTAGTGTTCAGAATTTCATCAAATTTGATATAGTAGTAAATTATAATTAGAAAAGGATCCAGTCGAAATTTCAAGAAGCTACAGCAGTGAACCAGAAAATAGATATTCGCATTGGTAATTCCATACATTTAACATTGAGTCTTATGAGTCATCTCAGTTTATTGTATTTTACAATGAATTCTTATCAATTCCTAGAAAAAATGACAGTTTTTATTTTAAAATACAATAAAATGTATGAAATCGATGTTAAATTCATGAAATTGCCAATGCAAATGTCTTTTTTCTGGTTCTCTGCAGCCTCTTTAAAATTTGACTGGATCTTTTTCATATCATGATCTACTACTGTACTAAATTTTATTAAATTCTGAACAGTAATTCTCAAACCGACAGTACTACCTCAAAACTGTAATTTCTATCGATACTGTGGGAGGCCATCAGCAAAAAATGTTTGAAAATAAACATGATCGATAATTGTCGAGTAGTCTCATTTGTTACGATGCTCCAACAACGAGATATTAGACGCAGCATTATGCTCTTGATTGAAATTTGTTGAAAAAGGCAATTAATTTATCACTAATGAATAAATCTTTCGAATCGGTCGTCAATTTGTTGAAAAATAAAAATTGGAAGAGTGCAGCAATTAAAATTGTTAATATTGAGATTAAATTCTCAAAGTTTCTATGAATTTCAACGTCCACTTACAAAACTTTTGAGCAAGTGAATCCTTATTTGGGGGCAGCGATCCGAATTTTCATAATCCTCTAGTTTTCATAGACAAAATTCCTCAACGCCACCGTAACTTTATTACCATAAATACCATATAAATAAATCGTAACGAAGCGAACGCATGGGTAGTAGGAAATATTTTCGCCTCGTGGATTAGGATTATAAATTATTATTCGAGTCGAATTTATTTACGTAACAACAAATTTATATCTCAAAAGAAAGAAAAACAAACGTGACGATCGCAGAATTATGAAAGTCGTTGTGACATGAAATTCACAACGTGAAATATTTTGCCTGAAGGCATTTTGGCCTACATGAAGATAAACTATGAAAATGATTCCAATCGGATCAGCAAATTGAATGAATCGCAGCCTCTCATAATCAGTAGCAAAAATTCTGTTAATCTTTTTCAAGACATTTCTGTTGCAGAGTGCACTCATTCTAAGCAGAGGACGATACAATTGTTTATAGATTGTTTAAGTAAATAAACAGTTTGACCCTAAGAAATGTGGATTAAAATAATCACTTGAAAATGACGGTTACTGAAAATCAACCGCTCATCACTTTGAGTTCCAAGATCCATCACAAATATTTTTGTTAAACATTCCCCGACTTCCTGTTTCGTGAAGCTGAAGTTCACAACGTTGGAATGCACCGAAAAATATTTCTTTCTACTGATGATTTGTTTAACCCTTCCAATGCAACTTCCTATACGTGCATCATGGGTCAATCTGACCCGAGGGATTTGTCAAATCGTTGTACTTTATGGCCGTAAATTAATTTTTTCACGAAAACGAAAATTAAATGCCAAAACATTGGTTGCCATTAAATGCCCAACTACAGAAAATTGTGGGGGTCAAAACGACCCTGTATGCGTCCAAAGGGTTAATTTTCAAAATCATCCAAATTTTTCCAGCCTATATACTTTTTGACTCGAAAAAAACCTTCGTTTTATCATCGTAATTACATTTTGCATTTAAATGATGAGCTTCGTCAGAGGGAAAAAAAATATGTCGTTGCATTCCAACGATGCAAACTTCAACGTCGTCCTGTTTTTATTATTACTATATGGAACCTTCGGAATTCATTTTGAGCAGAGCTCTGTTTATGTTAAACATGAAGAATGATGCTGTATACAACTTTTTGGAAGGAATTTTCGCAGCAAGTCATTTCTGGTTGGTGACGTGTTGCGAGTTTAACGAATTTTCAACATTTTTTATTCAGTCACTTGACAAAAATGTCCGGTTCGGCTTAAATATTAAAAATCACGAAAAAAAGAGCCTGAAGTATTTTTCATTATAATTTTTGGTAATTGTCGAAGAAATTTTAAAATGATCTTCGGATTGAAATTCAGTGACGTCACGTTTGGAAGCTACGTGTATCGAGGTTAGGCATATAGCCTGAGGCCCTTAATCGTCCACTTATATCGTGAGAAACGGTGCCTCGAGGTTTGGTCGACCCTACAAAATTTTCAATAAACCTTCAGAACATTCTGACCAGAGGAAATGGCCACGTGATGACTTCTCCTGATTTCTTAGCCTTTCTCCGAGGCGTGTTACTTTTGAAGAGGCAGTCGGATGTTTCCATTCCGATTTCTATCGGTCCAATTAATTTTTCTAACGATCGCTCGAATGGACTTGAAAAAATCTTCAATTCTGTCAAAAATCGATAAAAATTCAATGGACAAAAAAAACGTCGCAAAAATCGAATCGAACCAGGTAAACGTTGCACCGAAATGGATCACAACGTAACGAGATCGTAAATGGATTACGAAATAGTAAAAAATCATAAATCAAACGAAAATCTTGTAGTTCGATTGAATGGAAACAGAATCTATTTATAGGCAGACAGATGGAGAGAAAAAAAACTGTATGGGCAGATAAAATTTATGACAGAGAAATGTTGTTCTGATGGAGCGAAAATGTTTCGCCGCGAGCACGTGTTCCCGATCAAAAAAGCATACATATTTATGCGCGTTATAATTTCATAATACAAATCAAAAGAACCCACATGTGATGTAGTAATTTGTGCATAACATTAAAACAATAATTGATTCTGAAACGTGTATCCTAATTCAATCGTGTGGCCTTTAATCAATGATAATCGTGATTACGCACTCTGAAAGCACGTCTCTCGATTTCATCGACACGAAACGTTAATTTAAAAAACAAACAACAACAAAAAACGACTTTCTCATATTATTCTCTTCCTTATTTTCGCACTGCGATCGATTCAATTTACGTAACCGAGATTCGTCTCCATCGCGTTGCCTTTCAACGTATACATGCAAATGGACGTTCAAACGGACATATGAGCAATAAATTGAATTAATAAATATCTGTATATACGTAAACATCGATACTTCCAGTACAAAAATCACATTTACTATTTCTTGCATAATGTAAGCGCGAGTAATGTTTAATGCCGGTTATAAAACCGATGTTATAAAAGAGCTGAAAAATTGTTCGTCCATGCGAATGTGGGTCAACTTTGACATTCGCAAATCTACTTTAGTGAATATTTCTTGAGAAAACAAAAAAAAAAAACGACAGATAGCATTTTGCAAAAAACTGGCACGATTTTGAATGTTTATTTCGCGAATGGTGCGGGGGCAAAATTAAGTTCAGCGGTCGCCGAATTCAAACAGAATTGAACGAGGTCGATACTTGGTTGGATGACCGCCAAATGCGAAGACTGGTACATCAGGAAGGAGCGGCTATGGGCATCAGTGAATGTGGGACCACCTCTTGAGGCCTGCTCACAGTAACATGCAAAGTGATGCGAGAGAAAAGTGGGGGGTTACAATGATGGGATGAGCGATGGGAGCATTAACTGATTAGGATAGTAATCGGAGTCGCGAAGTACCGTTTGCGACCACACTTGCTCATTATCCCAGTGATTATAATTATTCAGATTTTCATCATTTATCTTCACCGGATGATTATCATGAGAACTATTATTTCGGGGGTCAACCGAGGTTAATTATATTTCTTCATAATGCGACTAATTATAAAATTTCGATCAATTGAAATTTAAGTTCCTGATTCCGTGCGTGTGCCTTAAAAAAATTTCCGTACGATGTTTTTCGAATTATCGACACAAAAATTAGTCGAACCTAAAGAAAAAGGGCAACGGTGGCTGGGATTGTAAATTTCACCAGATAATGAATTACAGTGATTTCCATAGATCGATAATAAATGCGGAAAATTCATCACGACTTTGAATTATTTTGTCGAGCATTGTCCAGAAGTTCGGAAATTGTTGTCAATTAATATTTGTAATTACTATTCGTATCGTGGTTTCATTAATGACGATAATTCTCACTGCAGCGCGCAGCGATCCACGGGAACGGCCAGCGCACGTATATTTTGCGAACAAGAAAAAGGAAAAAGGAGAGAGAGAGACAGCGTGCATGATGTGGCTACACATTATTATAAATATCAGCACCGTTTCGCGTTTCCTCGTTTAGATCACGAAAGAGCGTTCTCTCGGTTAATTAAACGAAAGCTCGATAACATCGAGTCGTTGGATCGTCTAGTCCCTAGATCGTGGACCACATATGCACACGGCATTGAAACGACGTTCTCGTGGTTGCTTTATCGCGCAGTCTCGATTGTACCTGCCTAACCCTTTGTATTGAAACGATTATTTATAAGCAAATAAATCCACGTATTATATGTGAAATTGTATGTAAAGCGATATGTTGGAGATTGCATCGTTAGCATACATCGAAACTCCTTAATTTTTTAGCGCCTGCACACCCGATGAATCGCATTTCGATAATTCGACGACGTTTTGAAAGATTACTAAAATGGTGTTAAAAAAAGTATTATTTGTTGCGTTCCAGCGGTGTTAATTTTAATGCCATTGCATCAATGTCATGGAGTCGATGAATTTGATACAGCTGGTCCAATATATACACTGGAATATTCGTTAAGGTAGTACTGTCCGTTTTAGAATTAGTGTTCAGAATTTAATCAAATTTGATATAGTAGTAAATCATAATTAGAAAAGGATCCAGTCGAAATTTCAAGAGGCTACAGCAGAGAACCAGAAAATAGATATTCGCATTGGTAATTTCATACATTTAACATTGAGTCTTACGAGTCATCTCAGTTTTCATTGTAGTTTACAATGAATTCTTATCAATTCTTAGGAGGAATCACAGTTTTTATTTTAAAATACAATAAAATGTATGAAATCGATGTTAAATTCATAAAATTACCAATGCGAATATCTTTTTTCTGGTCCTCTGTAGCCTCTTGAAAATTTGACTGGATCTTTATCTTATCATGATCTACTACTGTACCAAATTGAATTAAATTCTGAACGCTAATTCTAAAACCGAAGGATGGCGTAACGTGAAAATAATTAATACTCGATTATGACTCGAGAGCAAAGTTTTTCATTAATTCGACTATCGAATGGTGAAAAACGCAACCATAGAAACAAGAGTGCGAGCTCACCGATCTGTTTACCTGGGAACATGTTTCGATTTAATTCGAAGGTATTTATGCCGAAAGGGCAAAGATAAGAATTTCAAACGCAATCGACACAAGGATCTTGCGATTTCTCAGATCACTTGCTGTCCACTCAACTGCAACAAGAATTTCTCGTACCTATACACTCTTTCATTTCCCACGTAGATTCATCTACTCTTTCATCTGCCTCTATATTTCTATGCATATAAACGACAGTGGGAGCTCTCCGACTTCTATATGGCTGTTGGTTGGCAATGCCACAGCAGGACGAGAAAGCGTATCGAAGCTCGTGATCACGACTAATATCTCTTGTCGATTCTCACAGTGTTAACCCATGGTCAATGTCTCTCGTGACTTCAATATAATATCGCAGATTGTGAATAAAGTGCTGCATACAGGTGGTAAGATAACCGTTCGAAGAGTGTCGAAGCACGTGAGTGCAATTTATTTGCTGCAAACTCTTTCTCTCGTTCCCTCAAGCTTCCCTCCCGCCCCTTTCTTTCTCTCGTTTCATTACAGTCTCAATGGGATCGTTGTCGAGAATCATGAAAATTGCCAATTTTTCACATGGGACTCGAGTAAAAACGTAATAATACTAAATTAGGTGAAAAAAATAATATTCGATTTATAAAGATGACGAGCAGACTTACTGAAAGGGCAAACGGGTTAGCTCTATCTAAGGATACTAATCACTGGACTTTCACAATGTTGTGCTGACCACACATGCATCGGCTAACGATATCGAAGTTTGCATCGTTGGAATGCAACGAAACTCTCTTCTTTTTTCAGTAGAGCTCATAATTATTATTTAATATTTGGTCTGGACAATAAAACGATCCTCTCTTGCGACCTAGAAACTCAATCGACGCGAAAAATTGGCATGATTTTCAAAATTCAATAAATAAGGAACATACTAAATATTTTTCGTTGAATCTCAACGTTGCAAACTTCAGAGTCATATCGGCTAAACGTTCTTTCGATCCCTCAATTTATTTTCCTTCCTCGTGTTCAATAGAATTGCAAAAATTGCCAGACACACTAATTCGAACGAGAAACTAAAGAGTTTATGGGAATGGTGTATCATAAAATATGTTGATATGCCTTGTGCTTTTATGGTTAACGATGGTGAGTTGATAACGAGGCGGAACTACCAACGATTACGCGATTTCCCAAATTTTTTTCAATTGAAAAGAAATCAAAGAATCGTTGTACCTGATTTTTCGATTTTTCCTCATTTCTTACGAAAGGGAATGAGGAAAAACAATTACCAACGGACGAAAATCTGTTTTGAAAACTTTTCCAAGTTCTGGAAATCGAAGCAGTTTGATAAGAAATAAATGCGATGCGATTTATTTTCGAGTAAAAAAAAAGATTTGCTATTTTCTTTAATAATTAATTCTGTGACTTTCATTTTTGATTTTTTCTGCGCCGATTGCGACCAATTTCACTCAAAATCCTAACGGCATAAGAAGAGAAAAAAACGAAACCCGATGCACGCGGAATTTGTGCGAAACTCTCATAAATATTCAGCGCAGTCGATTGACTTTCATTGTACACCATCGATTGATTTATTTTTTTATTTCGCAAGCAAGGGGAGAAGAAACTTCGAAGAGTTTCTTTTTACTCTCTGGAGGTGAATTTTATTTTGTTTAATTTAGCAACATCACGTACAAATACATCGAGTTGACTTTCGCTCGGCTGAGTGATAAGTGAAACGTCAGTGTCTCGTCGCTGTCGTACCGAGGATGAAAAAGTAAGCGAAAAAGAAGGGGAAGGGAAGAGGAAGGGAAACGTTGAGGGAAACTGCGAGGGCATTACCAAGATGTTTTTTCCTTTTTTCTTTACTATGTGAGAGCCATTTAAGTTGCACCGTGCGAATTGGCGTACAGTTCGAATTTTTCGCACGCTCAAATTGTTATTCTAATGAAGCTTTTCCGGCAGTGCCAAGGCAAATCCGAATCGACTCTTTCATTCGAGAAGAGAAAAATTCCTTACTCGCTTTCGAAGACCTTGAAACCGAGAGCTTCGTATATCCAAATGAGCAAATTTGCGATATTTTTTAATGCAATCTTAATGCAATATTAAAGTAAATCCTCAAATTTCAAACCGAAACCGAACGTTTCGTTTTTCTTGTAATTCGTTGATAATGTTTTTTTTTTTTTCAATTTAAATTTCATCACTCCATACGTAAAATTTTTATATCAATTGAATTCGATTCGCCAGTCGATCGAGAAAAAACACGATTTGGAAAAATTCTCAAATTATTATTTCAAACTAAAAATTACGCAATTGCCGGTTTTCCTTTTCGAAAAATTTCTTCACCGACTGGTCCGATAACTTTGGCGCACAAATTCACTTGTTCAACGAGTGAATATTATGCCATCGAGAAGACCGAAAATGTATCGCGACATCGATACGATACACACGTGCTCGCCGACCTGGTGCAACAAAAAGGGGCGAGAATTTTTTTTCGCATAACGAACAAAATGCCACCAAAGTCACTGGCGCACATTCGGGCGAATTCACGCAAAAATAAAAAATCATAATGATTTCTGTTCTTTAAAATTCCGTTTTCCAACGATTCATTATAATTTTCGAAATGTTTGTTTCTAATTGCAAAAGCCGCTATACGAATAATTTGCAAAACCATCAAATTCAAGGAAAAAAAAATCGATTTGCAGTGAAATTTTCGTTCTTTCCAATTTCAATGAATAGTTGTAAACAAAAATGTGCCCCATCGTGAATGATTTACTGACGACGATCTAGATTTTTAAGATGAAAATGGAAATAAATTATTTCCACTGTGAAAAAACGCTCAAGAGGCATTTGTTTTATCAAGGAGACTTAGAAAAAGATTCAAAAAATTCGGAGGATATTTAAAAACTTATTTGAAAGAAAGTAAAAAAAAATTAAATGCCGGTTTATTCGAAATGAGAGCCACGGACGTGAGTTCATCGAGTTGGGACTGTCCCATACACGACCAGACGGTAAAAACGCGTCTGGTGTGGTAGGATCGAAATAAAGTACGAATGGATAAAAAAAAACCGGTTCCAATCTCCCTGATTTCATCTAATCGCGTTTTTTTTGCGTCAAGGTCATACGGCGAAAAAAACACACGCACGAGACTCAAGCAGAGAGAGTGGAAGAAGGGTTCGAGCGAAATGTAGGTTGCCCGAATTTCCAGTGATAATTAAATGAATCAAATCGAAATTTCATCCGACACCAAATTCTTCGACAACTATTCAAAGACATTTTCACCGGCTCGAATATTCCCACGTTACACAAAAACGAATCAACGATTAAGGAAAACTTCACGTTGAGTAAAAAGGTTGTCTAATAAAATTGAGAATTAATTATTTCTAATGACTCGCAGTAAAGCATTAAAAATAAAATATTCGAGAAAAACAAAGCGTCAAAAAAATTCATCCAATTATTGACACATGGAAAAAATGATAATGAATTTTCATCTGCCTCGTAAATCAGATATTCAGACAAAATTAATGAGCCTCCAAAAATTTGGTGTAATGTGAGATTTGAAAAATCCAGAAAAATTCCCTTTTTTAAATTCCACGAACAAATTGTCTCGCATTTTTTTCTTTTTTTATATTTAATTAAAAAAATAATACGTGATCACATAAAAAAAAAAAATTGAAAAGACGAGAGGCTCATATAAACGTACGCGATAACACAAAGATAAAAAAAAATGATGAAGCAATGATTTTTCCTGAAGCGTAAATCAACAATTTAAATTTCCTTCGATAGCACCAACTGATGCAAAACCAAAAGATCGATGATTCTCACCCCATTCTCATAGTTATGGTGCTCAAGTTGTTTCTGAACCTGCTGAGGAACTGGAATTACAGCACGTCCTATATATCATAAAGCCATGCATGTGAAATACGAGTATGAATTGCAGTCCATAAACAAGACTAGAGAAATCATAAAGAGAATCAAGAAAAAGAAAGTACTCCATATAAAAAACACGGTGAGCAAAAAAAAAACGAATTATATAAGTTTCTTCTAGATTGAAGTTTCCTTTGATCAACAATGCCTACTGTAATACTTTCGCTAAAATTCTTCACGTTCTGAGAGTAAGTCCCCAATAAAAATGAAAATGGCGTAGTTTTCAAAATTTCGAGATGAGCCAATGTTCTAAAGTCACATGGACAGTGCCAATGGCAAAAACAATTAACAAAGCAAACAAGTTCGTGAAAAAAAAAAAAAATTGCATAAGATTTTGAAAAATTCTTATTTAAAAATTTCATAATGAAAACGAAAAAAATAAACAATGTTTATGAAATATTGGAAAAAGTAATAACAGTGGTGACGAAGCAATAAAATAATAGACGAGAAAAAACTGTAGTCACGTATCTGTATGTATATGCGATCTCGATAGAGAGACGAGGATGGAAGGATGGAGCGCTGAAGGGCAACGCCCGAGATGGCCTTGCTCGCGACCTCCTCGCAAAGAGCCTTCCAGGGTATAGAAAAGGAGAAAAAGGAACAAGATGGAGAATAAAAAGAGAAGAGCAGATAGAAGGAAGTATAATATCTCTGGTATAGTTTGTAGGCATGAAAGAAGGAAAGAGGCGAAGAGGGAACAGAATCGAGTTTAAGGAGACGACTACTGTGGAGTTGCGGAGTGCATCAAAGCGAGGATGAACAAGACGAAGGATATGCATGAGAGGGACGAAGAGAAGTGAATGAGAGAGATGGAGAAGCACGATTCAACTTTATAAAGCGAACATACAGTCACGTGGGTAATTACATCTGCACGTGTGTGTTTTATACGTGGGTTTATAGGGAGGAAGGAAAAAGGCGTACTGGATGTAACGCATCGAGTT
Organism: Hyposoter didymator; assembly: GCA_037952995.1. Classification (NCBI taxonomy): domain Eukaryota; kingdom Metazoa; phylum Arthropoda; class Insecta; order Hymenoptera; family Ichneumonidae; genus Hyposoter; species Hyposoter didymator. Next base: position 22,343,090 of record JBAJMU010000001.1, on the reverse strand, counting down.
TGATGCAGCAGTGAGTTACGCCATTTCATTTGCCACCATAACTTTATTTATCTCGATGCATCGTGGTGTATACGTGAGGAAGAATCTTCTGAGCGATCGCGTAGACCAGAGGAGGAAGAGAAAGATGGGAGGACTGAGGAGAGAGAAAAAACGGAGAGGAGAGAGAGAGAGAGATGGAAAGTGGTTGGAGAGCGATAAGAAGTGCATCCTGAAACCAGAATCTTCGAGCTCCCACCTCTTCTTCTTCGTACTCCGTCCATGCATCTTCCTCCATCTATTTTTCCTTCTCTCCTGCGAGTGAAGATTTTAACCTCGAGTAAAGTATTCCAGAGGGAGAGAGAGAGACCCTTTGCGCTTGGCAGAGAGCCGGCAAGGAAGGCAAGGACGAAGTAAAGGATCAACGTCCAAAGTTTGAAAAAAAAGGAAATTCTTCAGCCTCCACTTGGTCCCGATGAGTGGTCAGTGTAAAAAGGGCGTATTTAAGATTTATGGATGTTGATTCGAAACCCTTCCGCTTCTTGGTCATTGATATGTCGTATTAATGCTGCGCTCTTCCATTTATGCTTGTCTACAGATATATAGGAAGAGCATTAACCAGCCACTTGTTGCTACTCTTTTTTCTTTTATCCATCGGTCACTTCCACCTGGTGCATTCCGTGTGCATATGCATGTTCACAAGGTGTGCCAAGTGTTGCATTCAAGATTTACAGACTAGATAGATTGCGGAATTCCGAAGAGAAAAATCCTCAGCCAATTTTTCTTACGACCCACTGTTCTCGAGCTATCAATTGATTAGTGGATAACCAGAGTCCAGTCTCTGCTGGTTCTTCCCTCTCCGTTTCCGCACAACCCACCGAATACGTTGTCACCTGAATTCAATGTTATTCCATGGATGATGCGAAAAAAAAAATGGCTGCAGCAATTTCTACCGAGAATTTCACGATGTAACTGTTTTCAACAGTTCAAACTCCTGTTCCGGAACACCCGATGGTTTATGAGGATATCTCTGCTCGTGTGTGGTTTTCCCAGCACGCGGATAACTTCCTCGTCCCTTTTTATTTCTTTCCTCTCTTTCTTGCTCTGTCCGGATGAGAGTGCGCTTGCCGCAGACCGCCTACTATTTCTTCGACTCTGCGTAGCAGAGCCCACCGACTCCAATCGCACCGAGTACGAAACAGAAGAGAGAGAGAGAGAGAGAGAGGAAGCGAGTACTTGAAATTCTTACTGGTGTAATAACCTTTCAGGCGAGTCAGCGCGACGTTCCGCGACTGATACACCAATTGGTGGCAATAGGGACCACACCGTTTCTTGAAACCAGTCACGAAAAAATGCTTCATTTGCACAGTTGCGAAATTTGAAAAGCAATTAATAAATAAAAAAAAAAAACAAATTAAAAAATCAATAAATTAATGCATGAAGATGATTTTTCTCGGTTTTGTTTTTTTTTTGGTCGAGCTCAATTTCCTCGATGTGAACCGATCTCTTCGCGCCAAGTTTCAAACTTATGTATCGTGTGTTATATTCGTTAATCAGACGAGATCGTTTTCGGCGAAAGTGGGACATCTTCTCCGACTCTCTCGTGAGGAATCGCCGGTAACTTTCAAGATAAATGCACATTGAAAAATTGACAGTAAATGTACGAAACATGTGCGGCGTATATGTATGCATAAATGCATATGCGATGTTGAGCCCAGGGCATCGGTCAGCCTACTGTATCTTGATTCAAACTAACACCGGTGCAACAAAATTGCAACGATTCTGTCGAGATCGGTAAAACGCATCGAATAATGCATTGCATGTGAAGTGGAGAGGAAACAATTTCGAACATTTTTTGCTTCAAGATCGATCTCCCGAAAAAGAAACGTTTAATGTTGTTGAGCCTTTGATTTCACATCAGGCACCAGAGGATGAACGCGATGAAACTTTTGCTTTTGTACTGAAACGTGTCACTCAGTACATTAGAATTTCTTTTCAACGAACGACTGTTTTCACATGGTCGTTGTTAAATCTAAATTTAATTGGAAGCCACTAATTCTTCAAATGTGTGACTTTCAATATTTCATCCTTAATCACCCGGCTCATAAAAAAGCAGTCTTCGAGTGTTTACGATAATAATAATGTTTTCTTTCATAGGTTGTTTGTCAAAGAAGATAAATGGAATGAGAGATAATTGGAAAAATGAGGTTGAATTTCATCATATTCCGGAACAAGGTTAACGATGATATTCAAACTTTCGCATTTTTTTCGGAAGTAGATTGAGAAGATGATTATGAATTATTACGAAAATTCAACGAAGCGAGAGTTTCAAATGCGAGAGTTAATTGCATTTTTTAAATATGCATATAATTGTGCAACATCTCGTGGTTCGTTCGAAAGGCGCGCGCGATAAGAGAAATGAGCCTTGTGAAGGTTGGCATGTTAATATCAAATGCATGCCACCACTCTCTTCCGCTATTTTTGAGCTTTTCTCCCGTCCTTCTAATCCGAAGCGAATCACGAGGCATAAATGCATGCAATAACAGTGCATAGAACGTACGCAATTAATTATAAAGGATTTAAAAAGAAAAAACTATAAAATAAATTAAGATCGTGTAGTCATAGCTGCAGACACGCCCATTATTATTGTATTCTCTCATCATTAGAACCTCGAGGAGTGAATTAAGATGGCAATCTCATCAACGCACACACGACACGATTACATTCGCTTCTCAACCTATCGAGCCAATCGTCATTACGTAATGGAACGACGAGCAGAGGTTCGAAATAATTGAACGATCTAATGAAGTGCGCTGGACAGTTAAACCGTGGCGGGAAAGAATAAGAAAAAGAGAAAGGAGGAAAGGACTTTTCATCGCGCACAATAATCCGACACACAAACCAACTAAACTTTCCTCAAACTTGGCTCACGTTGCATTTCCGAGCAAACGACACGTGGAAATATTCTTCTTGCTCGTTGTTTCTCTATATACCCGTGACCTATAAAACTTATCGCCTCAATAATACCTTCTTTGGCTTGTCCCAAGAGACACTAACAATAGATAGGATCGCAGCGAATCTTCTTTACACCGTCCTTTTAAGCCGAGAAACACCAACAACGTTTTTATTCTCATTTCGACTTTGAGAGAGTCCTCGTTCTCCTAATGCATCGCTGAAATATTTTAACGACAATACTATTCGAGCAGCTAAACTCCATGTACACGCAATTATATCCTTTAGTGTACACGAGTACATAATTAAACGTCCTACATGTATGAATCGGTGCTCCGCCTGTTAAAATGAAAATGTGGGGCAAAATGGACCACATTGTAAAATATGTTTATAATAATTCCTTTTTCCAAAATCAAGGAAACTTGAAGGTGAACATAAATTTACAGAAAACGAACAGACCAAAAATGTATGAAAAATACTTTTTTTTTTCTCAATTTTTAAAAACGTACGTTAGCGACTGAATGACGAGTGGAAAGCTGTCCATTTTCGAAATCGTCTCAAACGTTTGCGGTGCTCTACACTGAAAACAAAATTTTGTTAAAAAAGATGGATATTTTGTTCGATACGTTCGACTAAACATTTTTTTGAAGAATCCCAAAAATAGTCATTGCAGCAAAAAATATTTTAGAAAGTTCTTTCGGAAGCAAATTTCAGTCGTTCCACTCGTAAATTCCGCTGACAATGTCGTCAGAAACCAAAAATACTGCCAAAATAACGAAAATTTTGAAATCATCAAAAAATATTTAGTTTACCGTATTCAACAAAATATCGACAATTTTTAACAAAATTTCATTCCCAGTGTAGCGATGGAACTTTTATAATCTTAAGAATAGGGAAGTATGAAATTTTTACATGGGGGTTCATTTTGCCCCACTTTATCGGATTTATCGTCTGTTTCTTGATTTACCAGATAAATACAATCGTGTAGGTAATCTTGAGTACATCGACACGTTGTCCCGGTGAATCATGGAATTTCCCGTTCGGTTGGAAGCTCGAGAGTTTAATTTTGAGTGAGTCGAACGAGTCGGTGGGATTCGTGCGACTTTTGAGGCTATCGTGCGTTTAGAACGATCTCAAAATCGCGACGACGGAACTACTGGAATCAATTTGGTGGGATCGGTAAAAAAGGAAAGGGTAAAGGAAAGGGAGAAACTTAACGTTATTGTATACATGTACCGATAGTGTTGAACCTGTGCCGAGGAGCAACGATTTATCTCTCGGAACGAGCAACCCGATGAACCGGTCGATGATCGTTCGTGGCGACTCGTTCCACTTTCTCTCTAATTAATGATCCAATACTCGGGCATCGTGACTTTTGCCCTCTAGCCTCGCGCTTCTTGCACTCAAATTTACGCCAAAAAAGACATTAAAGTGGAGAAAAACACTAACCCGAATCCACTATTGAATAATCCGATTGCATTTCGTCGAGATAAAAACTGGAATATTCATCTTTCGAGAGGAAAAAGCCATGAAAAAGCCATATAAATTATTCAAATAATCCAACGATTTTATCCAAAAAATCTTCGTCATTGTAACTCTGTTTTTTCTATTCGCTAGCTTGAATAAAGAATCCGATGGGGTTGAGAAAAATGTCAGGAACTTTGAGAAGAATTTCAAGAATTAATTGTTCTCATACAGTTTTTGAAATATTTTGTTTTTCAAAAAATGACTCAATAAAAATATAAATAGAATGATTTACAAAAATATACTCAGTAAATACTCAACAAAAACAAAACCGATCCACGTTCACACCTTTCGTGACATAGTCCGTTCTTATCTGCTGATAAGAGAATTACCGAGAGGGTATCGTTTGACAGGCACAGCGACGTTTCATCGCGACAATCGACCACAAATTGGACAAGGGGAAAATACAACAATCAATTACTATTATTATATTTTTTTACGTCACCTGCACGAGTATCCGTCTTCGTGCCACTTGAAAGCATCTTTTTGCAGTTTGATAATGAGTCACCCGACGATAATCGTCTTTCGCGTAAAAATGTGAGCTGCCTTGTTATTTGTAATTAACTCGCTACTCTTCGAGGTTAGCAAAGACTTGACTGCTTGTCGTCATGTTATTGTTTATATAAATAATGTTTCAAGTGAACTATTTTGGGACGAAAAAAAAGGAGATTTAATGAAAATTCGTCGATTCCGTGAGTACCTTGTACCGGAATTTGAAAAAAAAAACGTAAACTCGTAAGTTTGCGGATTGACAGAATAGAAAAAGGCTCCATAACTTTATTTTCTCTCATCGATCGAACATTTTTTTGTTATTAATTGTTGTTGAATGCATTGAATCCTTCGAGCCTCGTTTTACAAGATCCGGAGAGTTTCAATGTTATCGAATGTTATTATTAAATTCTCATCATCAACGGAATTATTTTTGCCATTGTATCTATCCGAATTATGATTATTATACGGTTGCACAAACTCTCGAAGCTGTTTGCCGATAAAATTCTTGAAAAAATGTACTATCGATCGTTGGTTTATTTTTGTTGACATTGACGCGAGACTGAGGTGACGGAATAGGCACAGAATGTGACGATGGATTGTTCAAAGTTTTCTTGCAATCGTTGTTTTTTCTTTTTTTTTCGAATCCGCGTTCCAGATGATTCTGAAGTTTGCAACGTTTAAATTCAACGAAATTGTATTAACCGAAATCGTGTATTAATTGTTTATTGCGAATTTTGAGAATCATGCCAATTTTTCGTGTCGATTTATAATAATTATGAGCTCTGCTGAAGAAAGAACAGAATTTCGTTGCGTTCCAACGATGCAAACTTCAACATCATCGTTCCAGACTTGGTCGAACATTCGCACAACTTCCTTCTGCGATGAAAAACAACAGAAATTCGAAGAGAAAATTGAAATAGTGATTTGCACGAATTGTGGTGAGTAATGGATCGAACTGAAGAATCCACAGAAAATAGTATCGCGCGATGAATGAAAAAAGAAGAAAAAAAATCGTGGTTTGATGGTTCGTGCACGTGCGATCGTAAGAAGCGAGCATTTCTCTACAAATGCGATCTACTTTCTCTCGTACATTGGTAATAAAAACTCAAGAAGAGAATTGTGGCTTTTGATAACAGAAAAAAATAATCGGTGTTAAAGATTTCATTCGCGTACGTGGAATCGATTATTCAATTATTCTTCGAATCACCTTTAGTTACGAAGCTTATCTTTGCGAGAAAAAATGCCGCATTTTTTCATCTTCGATCAAATTGTTTATCAAGCATTTTATCAACTCGTCAACAATTGTAAGACTTTACGAAATATTGTTGGAGACAGATCGGTTGCAGGTGGATTCCGAATGTTGAATGATTCTGGATCAAAAATTCAGAAAACAAAAACTCAAAAAATTGTAAGGATAAAAAAAACTGTGCGTTTCGAAAAAAAAATACAAACTTGGGAAAAAGCAAAAAACCTGAAAATAAAATCGAGTTCAGTAGTTCATTCGATTTTCATGGTGACGAACAAGCTGAGAAATTGCCATGGCTTGCCACACAAACTTGGAGAAACGATCGGAAAGTAAACCGCAATGAAAAAACGCAAATTAAAAAAATAAGAAATAAAATAAATTTTAAAAAAAGTAACAGATGCGAGATGAGCAAAAACTGCTCTAGAAAAGCGAAGCATCAATCCTGGTTCGACAACGTGAAATTACTCGTTCGCACGCATTTCCCTCGAATGATCTATCGATTTTATGAGACGACGAACCGCATGTAACCGTGCAATCATGACGATCAATTTACTTCGCATTATTTTTATTTATTCATTTGAGCAATAAAATAAAAACGCTGCCGAGGATTCTGTGGCAATTTATTTACAGCTCGCGTCTCGTGGATTGGGGGNGGGGGGGGGATCCACAAGCTTGTGGGATTTCCTGACCTCGAAATTTCCGACGTTCGATGAGAAATTTTTTTCGTCGAACGAGACGTGATGATGATGATGAGAGAAAAAACACCTTGACGCGTATTTATGAAAAGATCGAAGCTCGTAAGCGGAACTGACCATTCCAGCCGCCAATTTGTGCAATTTCGCGAGGATTAATCACACAAATTCTTAAAACCATAGAAACGCGGAAACATATAGATTTCCTTATAAATGTGGGCAAGTGTCGCCTTGAGAGAAAGGTCGGACTTTCCTGCGTCTCGCGTATTGCTAAGAAAAGTCACACGGATCGGCGTGCCTCGATTTAATCGACATCCGGTCAAATTATACACGAAAGACCAGCACCAGAGAAAGTCCGATGCATATTGTCTTCTCGGCAAATGATTTATAACTTGAAAAACGAGTTCGTTCGATCGAATCGTTTAAATCAAAATTCAGAACAATTTCAAAATGAAGAAAAAAAAAACACAAAACCGCCGAGAATGCGGAAACAAGAAATACGAGTTTATTCGCATAGACTCGAGTGCGCTCGAATTTGAGGATATAATTGGGAAAAACCGATTTTCATAAAAACCCAAACAAATCCAAATACGAAAAACGCGTTTCCAAAAGCGAATCGAGTCTATGGAGGACTCTATGGAGACTCTATGGAATCTCTTGATTAACAATTTGGATAGAATTTTAACGAGACTGATCATCCAAACGAACTAAATGAGTTGGCAACTCACTGAACTCAACAAAATTGCACGAACGTTAATAATTCTTGTTGCAAATCATGAAACATTCGATGATTTTCTAGTCTTTCCAATTTCTATTTAAAAAAAAAATACACCCATTCCTTATCGATAAATTTTTTGTGAGCCCGAAGTTGGCACGTTGGGCCCCAACGAAAAATCCGCTTTTCTATCAATTGTTTGTTCAATTTTGAAAACCAGAACAATTTTCTCACAGATTTTCTCTTTGGACTCTAAAAAAATATCATTTTATTGTCCTGACCAAATATTCAATGAGAATCTTGAGATTTGCCCAAGAGAAAAGGGAATTTCGTTGCAATCCAACGATGGAAACTTCAACATCGTTATTTTTTCGAGAACGACCAATTTGATAAAAATCTTGATGAACATTTTTTTTTACCGGTAGGTAGAATCGAAAATTACGTAATTCTCATGCCTCAATTGAATCAACGCACATTTCATTCGGCTGGAAGGATCATCACCAAAGGACCAAGCAAAAAAAAACTTGATCCGAAAGATAATCAATCAAAATGTGATTTTTCGTTAGACATTCTTCTGCTTTGTTTGACCATTAAACGGTAAAAAGTTGTTTCGATGATTGCATTGATAGCGAACCATGGACTGGATGTCCAGCATTGTATTTCATTAGTAAAATAATTGTGTTTTATTCAAAATCAAACGTAATTTCATCCCAGCCGCGTGTACATTTGAATGAATCGATATTTCTCAGCGAACAATCATTTATTCTTAACTCTTGACTGCTGCAAAGTGCAACGTTGAGATGCATTCATAACATGTGTGCAAAGAAATTGAACGCACCGTTCCGAGGCAACACGCAACGCTCCGTTGCATCAGAATTGCATCATCGTGACAACCTTGCAATGTCGTGGCAACCTGTTGCGTTTCTTTTCTCGTTTCGACGTATTTTTTTTTTTTTTTGTTTTGTTTTAATCCATTTAAAAATCTGCTGGTTGACGTAGGAATGAAAAGGAAATTCGAGGAATCCCTTTTAAACGAGAGCACACTTACGTTTCAATGCAAAATCCTTCGAAACGATACTTCATTGGTATTCTGTCGATCGATTATCTCATTGAAACGGTGCATTCAATTCTGAGGAGCAAAAACGATGAAAAATGAAACGCTCTAACGAAAAGTTGCCCACAGAACCGAAGCGCCGCGAATGAATTATCGTTTTTTTCATTAAATCGTCGTTTCGATCGACAAATAATTATTCGCCTTTTTTTTCTATTTTGAAAAATATGTAGACGCGAAAAAACAAAAATCGTTCGCTTGGCTTTTTGTTAATGAATTGTTTTGCTTTGATTGCTGCCGCGAAACAATCGGAATAATGTTCTTTTGTGTACGACTCTCTTAATGACACGTGTGACAAATCGCATTATTCGCAAATCGAACAAATTGCGCATTTCTGATGAGATTATGTAATCGCAAATAGAGGAACAAAATACATCGCTATTTTGCTGCTCTCGTATAATACCGCCGCAGCTCGTACGTTCGACATTCCGCACGCCACGCTGTATGTTCAATTGTATTTCAAGCTCATGCATAATGAGTCGCAACTTGAAACGTTTTACACGCGCCTCTGCATGTAAGACGAGCAAGTTGTCAAGGTGCAAAGAAAGATGTCATCCCTCGGTTCGTAAAGCGTCACGACGATAACGATTAATTCCCCAAAGTGATAATTAGTCAGTCTCGCCAACATTACAGGAAAACGAATATATCGCATACAATGAAGATTTTCGGAAAATTTTTCGAAAATGAAATCGAATGTGATTTTTATTGACGAAAATTTCGAAACAATTTTGTTAGGAAAAAACAATTAGTTGGTTCGCTGTGACGAGATCATCAAAGTTCTGTTGGACACCCTCGTTTAACTTGCTTCTTTTCATCGATGAATAAATAAACAAATAAATAAATTTGAATACGAGAAAAACACAAATAACAAAAAAAATAAAAAAAAGTTAAAAAAATAAAAATATGAATAAAATTATAACTTTTCAGTGATTTTGGATTGAATTGAAATGTCGACTGAAGAAACAATTCACTTTCCGTCCGATTGAGAAATATCTCACAGCTTTCGTGCTTGATTTGAAATGTCCCAACAATGTTGAAGTTCGCATCGTTGAAGGCAACGAAAAACTGATTACACAGTCAAGCAGAGAGCAACATTTTCGTACAATTTTTAGCAAAACTAGTGAGACAGTCTTTTTTGCCATTCGAAAACCGAATTTACTAAAAGTATAATTTGGAAAAGTTGCATTAATAATCAAAATAACGAAGAAAAAAAAATTTCGTTGGATTCCAACGATCAAACTTCAGGAATCGTTATTTTTCATTAATAAAACAAAAATAAATGAAAAAGCTTTGTTTTTTTGAGTCCAAAGATTCTGGGATCATGATAAAATACATAAGCATTCAATTAATTCAACGTCGTGTATAGTTGGTCCGAAGAGCGAGGTCGAGTTTCTTGTGGGTACAAATAATTGATCGTTTGCGAGAGCAGACGTAACACTTTTGCGATCTTCTTCGTGCTCCTGCGGTTAACAATAATTTTTCTGCCTGGATGATTAACAGCAAGTTAATTGTCGTAGGAAACGTCTAATGAAATGAGTCTGTCATTATTTTCATTCCTTCCTCTCAATGCACAAACGTGCATTCATCGAATTATTTTATTTTTGTATCATAACCCAATGACGATCGTCGTGAATGGAATAAAATTAGCAATGTCATGATGCAGAAGATTCGTTTATTAGTAAATCCGCAATCAACGACTTTTTAATTAAAAAAAAAAAAAAAAAAAAAAAAAAAAAAACACGACGAAATAATTGATCATTAGAGTCTCCTTAATTAAGAAAATGAGTTGTCGAAAATTCTGTCGTTTCGAGCATTCACCATACAGATGGAGGAATGATAATCTCAATTTTTGAAATTTTATTTTCTTTAATTTGTAATTTAAAAATTTTTAGATTAAAATTAAAAATTGTTTTTTTTTTTTTTTT
>JBAJMU010000001.1:22234433-22332451 GCA_037952995.1 Hyposoter didymator | reverse complement strand
ATTTGTAAATTTTCAAATCTGCAATGTTTTTAAATCTGTCAAAAATTGTGCTACGCAATACGAGATGCAACGAGCAAAAAAAAACAGGCAGTGTCAAGTTCGTCTTACCAGGCTGTGACGTAATTTTCCAACATTATTTTTTCCTTGTCAGCCAAGGTAACATTATTTTCGTGTCTGGACAAATCGAGATGCATAATTCATAGCACAGCTGCTTCGACGATAGACGATAAAATACAGAAATATATGTCATCTGTATAATTAACAAGTTTTTCACGTTGCATAAGGCTGCTCACAAAAATCAAGTAAATTAGAAAATATGGAATGACGACAGGAAAACAAATTTCATTGGAACGAACGAAACTGATTTTTCAATCATTAAGAAATTTGTATTAATAAAAATAATAAAATCACTTCGAAAATCATGATCTACTAATTGTGAAAGGACATTTTCTCACGAGCACCCAAAGCTTCGTTTCGACTATTAAGAATATTTCGTACGTTTGACATCGACTGGGAATTAAAATGAAATCGTTTCTTCGATTAGTCTCATTAGCAAATGAGAAAATTTGTTCCTTCCGACTATTCGGAGCCATCGATTAATCTCGTGACGAACGAATGTTTGATTAAACTAAATTGACTCAATGAGGGAACATCATAAGACTCAGGCTTTAACATTACTTGATAATTAAGAGAAAACAATTATTTAATTAACGTTCGTTAATAAATTAAAGAGTGATCCTTCAAAAGTAATTAGTTTTGTAAATTGGAATAAAAATGAGGACGAAAATGACTTTCACATAAAAAATCAGTAACTTTTTCTTAGTTTGATAAATTCAAGTAAAAATTCGTGACTCGAAATGGTACGGCTATGGTAACCGACGAAAATAACTTTTCCACGTAACAATTCCAAGTTTTATTTCTTTTCCATGTCGTATAATAAATTGGCAATCGTTGGTTGGATTGACGCACGCGAATAATTCCGTCATCGAAATTCCTCGATCGCTCTCGTCTATTTCAGTGTTTCGAAGTCTCGCGAAAACGCCATTATTCTTATGCATAAATGTATACAACGTGCATTAATGGCCGTGACCACACTCGCATGTGTCCACGCAAAAGCAAGAGAGAGAGAGAGAGAGAGAGCGAAGGCGAGAAGAAAAATCATGCAGAAACGTTCAATGAATTCTGAGTGTATTTCCTCTGGACAAATTCTCTCTGCTCGTGTGGTAATTTTTACCTTTTTCTCTATTTCATCTTATCGCTTTAAAAGTCAACAAGAGTAGCTTATTCTTTTCGCCACGTTTTATTTAACCTCGACGCAGAATATTTCTCTTCGTTTTCGTTCTTGATTACCGACAGAAAGACATTTCTCGCACGTTTCTCAGAGTCATTGCCAAGAACGTGATGAAGCGTCGAAGAAAAAGGAATTTTAGTCAGGTGGGTATATGAGAAAAGAACGATAAGTTATTTCAATGGATACGACGAAAACCACGAAGAGAAGAAAATTGAGTTATTCCGACGTCGATTAGTTTTTTTTTTGCATACCTCGCGACCATCGTTTGTTTCAGTATTAACAAAAAAGCAACCGAAAAAATGACGAAAATTCGACATGTTTCGTAAGACAATTCGAACCAATTGGTCGCTCGTAAAAATAAAATTGTTGGTATTTTTTTTAAATTATATCGAACCAGGAAAGCATGCGGAATTTTTTGACGAAATTTTAGAAACTCGACTCTTCGGTATTACGGAACACGGAGTAGTAACTATTTCTTCGCAATGAATCCAAACTTTATTAGCGCGCGTCATTACATCAAAATAAGTGGATGTAAATTGGCCATTTTCATTGCTCTACCAAAGACTTTTTCGAGCGAGAAAATTCTCACGGAGTGTTACAAAATATAATTCAGACTTTGAAAGTAAAATGGCATTTCAATCAAAATATAAAAATCCTTCGAACCCAACAGCCTGCGGGGAGAGTGAGTTGTCGACTTTTTGTCGTTGGTACAAAAAAAAAATTTTTTCGCCGAAAGTTTCCGTGTCTGACAAAAAGCTTCTAAACGACAATTTTCCAAATATCAATGCTCATCACAGCGAATCTTTAAAACAGAACATGCAGAAACTTCAGGAAACAAAATAAAAGAAAAACTTTTTGAAATAAAGAATTTGAAACAATTTCTTTAGTGGCACGTCGACTTGTCTGTGTGCCGTAGAAAAATAACGATCCAGTTATACGAGGCACGGTTGGACGAGGTCACATCTTCCTTGTGGGAAATTTCACGCTCTATACGAAATTACTCGCTTCCTTGTTAGCATTCGTAAATTTCTCTTCGTCAACGAATAAGCCAGCAGCAAGACCAGTTTTATATACCAACAAATATAATTCCGTACTTTCAATCCACAATTACGAGTAATAATAAACTTGGAATCGCCACTTTCAAATGATAATTATTATTTCGACTGCTATTTATTGACCCATTAATTTTTTATATTTTTTTTTTAAATAATATTGCTGACTCTGTAATTTGTTGGAATTGCGACGTATAAATGTTGATGAATTTGCGTTAATTTATTTTTTTAGTATTTTCAGGTTCTACATCGACTTTTCATTATTTAGTTGCATTTTATGAATAAAAACCGAAGCCCTCTCGTTGAAGTTTAATTTTTTTAGTCACTTAATTTTGTCCAATTTTTTTTCCTCTCGATTCTGATTAATTGAAAATCGAACGAAATCAGAAGTTTTGAACGGATGTTGCGAATCGTGCGAATGGGATCGAAGAGTTTGAGGTTGAGGATAATAAAGTTTAAGGAACAAATGTTTAAACGCATGGATTTCAAGATTGGACGCGATTGTAGAAAAAAAAGAATCAGTCAATTGACTTTATCGCGGTTGTCTGTACGTCGAGGAGGATGAGTTTTGTAAAAGCGCACGATTCACGAATCTCCTTGTGTCGAAGGGTTTAACGATCGAACGTGAGCAATAAATCGATGAATAGATATCTCTCGTTGATGAGAGGGAGAGAGCTCGAGATTGGCGCGATTTTCCTTTCGAGAGAGAATCGGGAGCCTACAAATTGAATTTTATTTCCACTCGAAACCCGCGATGTACAAACATCGAGATACATGCGAGTGTTCTAACGGTTTCTGTAGATGAATTATTTTTAAAAATGACCCTGAAGCTTGCAACGTTGGGCCCCAACGAAAAATACGTTCTTCCATCAATTGTTTGTACAATTTAAAAAACCAGGATAATTTTGCGTGCCGATTTTGTCTTGGGACCGAAAAAAAAAATCGTTTTATTGTCCTGACGAAATATTCAATGAGAATCTTGAGATTTGCCCAAGCAAAAAGGAAATTTCGTTGCATTCCAACGATGGAAACTTTAACATCGTTTACAAAACATTTTTTTCAAAATAAATGACTCGAGATAATTGATCAAAAATTTCAAATACAATTTAACCAAAAATAGAATATAATAAATTATTATACGAAAGGGAACAAAATGTTTGCATAAACGTCAAAAAACGATGCTGAAGTTTCCAACGTCGCAAAGCAACGAAAACGATTATATTTTTCTTCAAATTATCATCGCGACTTTTTTCTTTCACCAATCATCTCCGAATCTAAAATTCGAGACAAGCTGATCGTCCAGTTTTTCGTGGGAAAAAAAAACACACGCGTTGATTTTGATGCGAGTATTTTTTTTTTCCATCTCCGATTACTCAGCGTCTAGACTGTGGTCTCTTGAAATATATAAATGGATCTTCGCTTGACGAGTGTCTGCAACAACACCAGCTGATCCGCCTACAATACCTCGAGAGAGTACTTTTACAGTGCATAGACTCGCGAGCCCGTCATAGGCGGCTCGAAAGGATTACGAATGAAATAAAAGAATGAGAGAAAAACGCGAAGACAGATAAACGAAAAAAAGGACTGCAGTTTAATGCATCACGTTGCATCTCGAGACGGGGTTCCCTCTTATTACGTCTGTTACATGAGCATTGCCTTGTATTACGTGAGCATTAATGATATTATTACATGCACACATGTAAGCAGAGTGTGTTATGCATGTGCAGCAAAAAGCAAATTTGCAAAGGTCATCGGCGTGCACAGCTGTTTATCAAGAGATAAAGAAAAATCTTTGAAATAAAAAAGGAAGGAAAAGGAGGAAGTAAAACGAGCGACCATTCGATCGAAAGAAACGAGCAGGTTTGTGGAAAGGAATGAACGAAAGTAACGTTATCTTTTTAACCAAGAGCCGCAGGATGTAAAGAGGATGCACCAAGGATACTCCTGCTGCATGTGCATACATATGATCGCATATGCACATGCCTATACGCAGAGATAACAGTACAAACGTGCATATGACTTTATAAACACAAACAACGTAAAATCCACGTCTCCGAGTTGATTTTACATTTTTTATTCACACACAGTACGAGCGGTTATTTCCAAGATGTCCTGGTCTCAGTGCATCAAGGTCGTTGCTACCAGAAAGATAATGTTTTTTTTTGTTTTACCTAACTGTACAGAAACTTATCCTCGTGAATGTATCCCAGAACTTGAAAATCACGTTTCTTCGCGACGGAAAAAAGCTTTTTTATATCGATTTTAAATCCACGTAACATATCGAGCTATGGAAATGATTTTTGTGATATCATTCGAATCAGTTTCGTTTGATAAGAAAGAAAGAAATTTAAAAAACAAAGAGAAAGAAATTCATGTAACGTATGACGTTGAAGTTTGCATTGTTCAAATGCAACACTGAAAACAAAATTTTGTTGTAAAAGATCAACATCTTGTTCGATTCGTCCAACTAAACGTTTTTTCGAATAATCCCAAAAATAAGATATATTCTAGAAAGTCTCTTCGGAAGCAAATTTTTGTCCTTCGAATTGTAAGTTTTGCTGACAATTCCATTAGAAACTGGAAAAATAACGAAAATTTTGAAATTGCGAAAAAATATTCAGCTCATCGTGTTCAACAAAATATCGACGATTATTAACAAAATTTCATTTCCAGTAAACGAAATTCTCTTTTTTTTCAGCAGAGCTCATAATAACGAAAACTCAATCGATCCAAAAAATTGCCATGATTTTCAAATTTCAATAATTAATCAATCGAAACAATATTTTTCGTTGAATCTCAACGTTGCAAAAGTCACTGTGTAATTAGCTGCGTTAATGAGGGGTAAGAGAAAGCTCCGCTGGGTTTCAATTGCAATTAGAAAAAGAACGCTTCAATTATAAAGCAGGAAAGAAAAATTCTTCAAAGCTGAATATTCAAACGATGTTGAAGTTTGCATCGTTGGAATGCAACGAAATTTTGTTATTTTTTTAGTACAGCTCACAATTATTATTTAATATTTGGTCTGGATAATAAAACGATCCTCTCTTACGATCTAAAAACTCAATGAATCCAAAAAATTGCCACGATTTAAAAAATTCAACAAATAATAAATAACCAAAACATTTTGTGCCGAATCTCAACGTTGCAAACTTCGGCAAAACTTTTCTTAGCCGCAAATGTTTCGGACTTGCTATGCGCGCTCGTTTAATCGGTACGTTCGATGTACCACAGTCGATGGAACATCCTAAAGAGGAAAAAGTAAAAGTCTGCTGGGCGAAGGAATAGAAAGAAAGAAGCGAAGAAAAAAAAAGAAAGAAGCGAAGAAAAAGTGAGAGACAAACATCATCTTTTTATCTTGATGGATTTCGATCGCGGCAATAAAACGATCAGACATGTCCAAACAGAGCGTGTCTAAATGGAATGTGTACTCTAAGTAGTCGGACCCGTTGACCTTCTTCGAAGACGAAATCAGTGGAAAAATGTCAATAATAACGATAATGAAATAAATATCAAAATGGAGACATTGATCGACAGGGATTAGTGAATAATCGTGACCGATGAGTGCGATAGTTGACAATAGTGACGCGTCGGACAGGCATACGTATATCGCGATCAGTGCATCTCATTTTTATTGCTCGAAAGTTCGCTCGGAGATCGTTTTATGCCAACGATTGACAATTTTTCTTTTTCGGCACCTTCATGTCAAATAATTATGTGGAGTAAAGATTCTAAATCCATAAAAATATCACGGACGTGGCTATAGAGTCAATCAAAACGTCGTTGACGTTAGAATATTCGATTTAATAAGAATAAAAATAGTTTGTCCCAATTTCTGCATGAATAATTCCGTGATTTCCATTTATAGGAAAAAGTCATTTCAACGCAACGAACAAAAACGTGTTGAAATTTTTTTTCTTTTTTCTAAATCAATGAATTTTTGATCGGAGATCGCTGCACACGTGATAATACGAATGTGAGCTTCACAATTGAGCTCAAGATGGTCAATTAATTAAATGTAACGTTGTCACGATAACAAAATCATAAAAATCGAAAAATCATAATAACAATTGGCAAGTTTTTTTAAAAGAAAATTTATCGGCTTTGTGAAGGTTCCTTGGAAGAATCTTTCGCTGGCTCCCCAAAGAAGGAGTCGTACGGAGACACGCACGGGAGAGGAATCGCAGAAAAACTGGTTCGTCATTCGCGTGCGTATGCACTTTCATTTTGATCCAACGCTGCCTCACAGTGTCTTTCAAATCTATCCAACCAATACGAAGGAGAAAAAATAACACTTCGACGTGGAATTTTTGCGAAGAGTCTGCAATTTTTTCAACTTTTTATTGTAATTTCCCTCGATTTATCGAGCTGTCGATTCGGACGTGAGTCACTTGAGTCACGTAATACAATCGATAAAAACAACATCGAATTTTAAACACAAGTGTATTTTATGATCGATCGATCTAATTCATCAAATCTGTCCAAAGAAACTTTCAATCACTCGATATAGCGTCGAGTATGTATTGAGAAAGGTGGATACGTAATTCGATTTCACGGACACGATCATGAACAGTCCGACAATAATAACGAGTCTCCAAAAAAGACGAAAAGTTGATTTTTTTTAAACGTGGACGGATATTCAAGAAACTAATGGAAAAACAACTTTCTGGTATTTTCGGCTGACATCGTTGCAGCAGCGACTCTTTTCGAAAAATAGTATTTTTTGAAAAATTATCTAAGAGACTGATTAATGAATGAAAACGTTGGTTATATTTATAAAAATGTTTTTAATTTCCGAAGAAAAAACGGTGGCATTTTGAAAGTGGAGAAAAGGATCGCAGCTCATTTGTTTTTATGACTCAATGTCAAGTCTGGCGCGGCGATGGTGAAAAATAGTGAAAAGAGAGGCCACGTCAACGAGAGCGAAGATTTCTACGTGCTCTTTACTTTTCTCTCGACTCCATCGAGTTAAAGACCAAGCTAATTGTGAGCATCAATTCTGGTCCAATGGCTACGGAGCAGAGAAACGTCTTTTCTCTCTTTCCATTTTTTCTCCATCTCCCTTTTTTCTCTCCTTCTCGACTTTATTTTTCTCTGAATGGATTTCTTGCTTCGGAATCTCCCGAGAGATCGAAAACTCGAAGTGTCCGATGTATCGCGACACTGGCGACGCCAGACGACGCTTGGACACTCGATAAGTTTCGCTTACACGTCGTCTCTCTGTCTTATTAACCAACATTGTGTCTCCTTTAAAAACAGCTAAAAGTCACCGCCTCGAGCTCCTCGTAATTTCCTTCTCGTAATTTCCTTCTCGTTTCGTCTTCCCTTATACGCGTGACAAGAGTCGCAGAGATTTATTTGGATATTAATCTTAGTCCTAATGATCTCATGCTACGAAATGATGAACATGTCACCATAATTATCTACAAATGTGTCGTTGGCAGCATTAGGCCTAAGGCTGCACGATGTTGAAGTTTGCATCGTTAGAATGCAACGAAATTCTGTTTTTTATTCAGTAGAGCTCATAATTATGTATTATTCAATATTTGGTCTGGACAATGAAACGATTCTCTCTTGCGATCTAACAACTCAATCGTCACGAAAAATTGCCATGATTTTCAAAATTCAATAAATAATAAATTGACAAAATATTTTTCGTTAAATCTCAACGTTGCAAACTTCGGAGTCATAAAAAACGTTTGTTGCTCCGGTTCAATCGTTTGATTCAAATATTCCGCGAATGTGTTGGGGCCGCCAAATTTTCAATTCATCAAAAATAATAAATAATTTCCAAATTCACAAATATCGATGTAAATTTTTTTCTCACACGTTTGGAGAATTTCTGGAGAACTTGTCTTATGTTTTATGATATTAAACTCGAGAAAATCAATTGCGGACTGGAATATTCCATAATTTTTCTTCGCGATGTACTCTGCGTTCTCCAAAGGGTCCCGAAGAAAGTTCGGCAACATTGAAAACTAAACGTCGCAAGTGCCAAGAAAATTGTAGAAAACGTGAAGAAAAGCTTGGTCGTTGCATTGAACCGATGCAGACTCGAGGGTGACGCGTACACGCGGTATTGACGGTTGAATATTCGCTATATACTGATCAGGAGTATTAAGGATCCGGAATGAAAGCCACGTGATGCGTGAAGAGCAGCAGAGAGAAGAGTGTCGTGAAAGTTTTCACCGGATATGTCGTCGTCGCATATTTGGATTCGCTCGTTCGAATCAATCTGTTCGTGTTTTTTTTTTGTTCGATTTCCCTGCGCGATGAATCGGTCAACTGGGCCACGAGGGCGTGAATCTCGCGTCGAGATCAAACGTAAATTCGTGTCAACGAGTCGACAAGATGAGAAAAGTGACGAAGACGAAAGATTTAAAAAAAAAAAGAAAGAAATTAATCATAGAAACACGAACGCGTACGAGAAAATCCAAAAAGTATAATTTCTCCTCAATTTTTACAAACTCTTCAGAGCGCTAAGAAAAAAGTCGAAAAATGATAAAAAAGAAAATACTGCTGAAAGCCTTGTTCCCCCTGCAAATTGTTGGCAAGTTATTTTGCCTGAGTCAACAAGTTGGTCGAGCTCGAATTTTGGACCACTCTCGACTTCGAATTCATCTCTTTTTTTTGCTTCTTCTGTCATTCAACTTTTATCTTTATACTGTAGCCCTGCCTGGGGGCTTCGCCCCGCAGCATAGGTAGTTGGCGCCGAAGGGTACAGCTGGCGTAATATGAAAAGTTTTAAAAAAAATTCGAAAATCTTCAAACTTTGATTTTATGAAAATCGCTATAACTTTTTTTTTTATACAAACTGGCACTCCAGCTCCCGGCCATTGTGATCGTTTTTGAATTATCTTTGAATTGATAATTGACGATTTTTGATTCGTTATCAGTTTTTAGTTGCTTGTGAACTTCGAAAGTGGAAAATAAAACGAAAAATGTGATTTTTTGGTTCGAGTTCCCTAAAAAAAAATATCGAAATTGCAATACATCCTAAAAACTATTCTAAATCATGACCTTCATTTCTGTGGAAGATTCGTCATAATTGGTTCAGTGATTTTTGCGCGAAAAGAGCACAAACACAATTTTGTGGTATAGAGTTTAAAATGTATAGAGATTCCGTGTGACTTTTGTCAACGTCCCTATTCTTTTGTATAACGTTGTGAACTTGAATAGCACGAAATGATGTTATTTTATTATTTATTTTTTATGCTAACTTACGAAATATGTCTTATCCGAAATGAAATTTTGTTAAACACGATGAACTGAATATTTTTTCGTAATTTCAAAATTTTCGTTATTTTTCCAGTATATTTTGGTTCCAAATGGAATTATCAGCAAAATGAACGATTGGAACGACAAAAATTCGCATCCGAAGAGACTTTTTAGAAAATTTCTTGCTGCGATGATACAATTGTTGGGATTATTCAAAAAAACGTTCAGTCGAACGTATCGAACGAAATATCAATCTTTTCCAACAAAATTTTGTTTTCGGTGCTGATTTTCCTTGAGGATCAATTATTGAGCCTGTCGTGTGGTGAAAGAAAAATTGATTTGGTTCCGTGACTCAAGTAAACTTCAACGTCATAGAATAAAACGTCCACCACCCATCAGAGTTCGATCAACTTCCCTCCGGGACCTTTACAGTTAGCTAGCCTGAATCCATCGCGAATATCATTAAACACATACGTCCTTATAAATATAAATCCATGCACAATAAAATATATATATATATATTGAAAGAATTTCCGATATTTTCTCGTTTGAGGTTGCGCAGATAGCTCAAGCGCGAATACCAGCATCCACGAGTGTTATTTAGCGTAAATATACGTTACGAAAGGTGGAACTGACGTTGCTACAAGTGTGTACAGGAAAATGTACACATACGCGGTGTGTGTCCGACTACAATCCGTAAATAGGCTTATCCCTCGCTGCGGAATTCGCAATGAAATAAAAAATACTAAAAATTCTCGAGGCTAAGGAAAAAAAAAAAACTTGAAAATGCAGAACTTCATTGAAAAAAGTCATTTTTTTCATACGGTAGTGTGTGAAGCGGATGCGACAGGGAAAAGCGTGACGATGGGCGTGGAAGAGAAGACGAATGATTTTGACGAACGCTCGGATGACCTAGTCCTCATATAACTACGAGCTTAGCGAGATCATTCGTACTGATAACATGTCCTGATATATTAAAGCACTTCACAGACCATCAATCTCATTCCTTGTCTCGGAAAGTCAACAAAAAAGTACCCGCTCCATATTTTATTACCATTTTCACAAAGTCGTAAACGGAAAAATCGCTAATTATCTAATTAGACGCCATTTAAACGGAACAAAATGATTGAAAAATTGTATGACTTGATTGCAGATCTCAGAAACTGATGGATCGCTTTTACCAACACCCAAATATCTAACAAATTGACTTTTATATTATTTCACGAAATTGTGCTCTTTCTCGAAGTAATTTCCGCCTTTATATTTGCCCTCGAATTTTTCAACTGTTCAACTACCATTCCGCCACAATTCTTGCAACATTTATAAATCTAAAAAATCTACGACTCTGAAGTTTGCAACGTTGAGATTCAACGAAAATAATTTTGGATAGTTATTGTTTATTGAATTTTGAAAATCATGGCAATTGTTCGGGTCGTTTGAGTTTTTAGATCGCAAGAGGGGATTGTTTTATTGTCCAGACCACATTTTGAACAAAAATTATAAGCTCTACTGAAAAAATAACGGAATTTCGTTGCATTCCAACGATGCATTGTCTCGTGTGTTTGTCTCCTTTTCACGCAAAAACCACTGAATCAATGAATCTTTCACAAGAAAGAGGCTCATCAATCGCAATAGGATTTAGACTGTATTGCATTCCGATCTTTTTTTTTTTGGAACCCGAACCAAAAAATCACATTTTTCGTCATATTTTCCGCTTCCAAACTTCACAAGCGACTAAAAAATGATGACAAATCAACAATTGCAAATTATCAATTTAAACATAATGAGCGGTAGCCGGAGTGCCAGTTTGTAAAAAAAAAAAAGTTGTAGCTTTTTTCGAAAAATCAAAGTTGAAAAATTTTGAAATGTTTTTTTCAATATTTTTATATTGAGCTGGCTGTACCCTTCAGCGCCAACTAAGGGTGCTGTGGGACGGAGCTTGCAGGCACGGCCAGTGTAAATATAAAAATATAAACGATTTCAACAAAAATTGAAATTTCTGGACGTCTGTCACGCACCAGTCTGAATAGTTTTACATCATTTTTTAAAATAATTAAATATTGAATTCGAAAATTTTGAGTTTGTATTAATCATCGACAATCCTTAAAAAAAAAAAAAAAAAACACCCTTAATTCCTAAATTCCAAATGCCTTCTCCTTGAGAGACGTTGGTAGCAATTATCGAGTGTACAAAAAACTAAAAAGTCATTAATCGTTCCAACGCCATCTGTTCTAATGGGAGAGCCATAAATCTCGAATCTGCATTTTCTTCATTTAGCATAACAGGGAGCAGGGCAACCACAGCGGAAGTGATCGAGTTGCGTGTCTACGATCGGGATTAGATAAATGACAACAGTCGATAAAGTTCCGGCAATACAAATTAATGCGTCTCGATAGCGCGCGAGTTCGGACGCGAGATTTGATAACCGTTTGGTTCACCCAACACCAAGAGGAAATACATATCAGCTTCACGTAACTTTAGCGCATAGCCCAACCGGGTGTTTGTATATTTACCAAGTTTTTTCATTCTCTTACGAATGAAAGTTTCAATCGAAACGTAACTGATAGAGAACAAGTGAAAACCCCGGAAGGGTGCACGAGGAAAAAAAAAAAAACAATAACGCAAATTATTCATATTAATGAATTCGTATTATTATAAATAATAGAGCGTTCTTTAACGATACGGGGATCACTAGTCGCAAGACTTGTTACGGACTAATTAATAATATGCAATTGACCGTGCTTACGTGGAAACGAAGAAAATTCCACCTTTCGAAACGCTCATTATTCAGCGAATATTATTTTTATTTAGTAAATTACGATGTACGTAATGAGATCACGTGGATGGGCAATGGTGTACAATCGAGTAAAAATAATACGGAAGTTGGGGGATATGTAAATTCAATTCCCTCGAAGAATGCGATACTTTTTCTTTTCACCGATGAATGAATGAAAGAAAAAAAAACATGACGTTGAAGTTTGCATCGTTGGAATGCATCGAAATCCTATTTTTACTGTGACGATGCTTATTATTCAAATGCAGAATGTAATTATGATGATGAAACAATCCATATTTCAGACCCAAAAAGTATATCAACTCGAAAAATTTGGATGATTTTGAAAATTAAATAAATCGTCGATAATAATAAATATTCTTCGTTCCAAAAAAAAAAAAAACGTCGATTATTAAAATGTTTCTAATTAAATATCAAATTGTCAAATATTTTATTCCTCAAAAATCAATTATAATGGAAGTGTCAATTTTAGTTTAAATTTAATTTTTCAATTATCAAAAAATTGTGAAAAAATGGTTGACGAATGAAAAAAACAAATATTAGCTGAATAGAAAAAAAAAGGAAAAGAAAACTATGGTCGCGTGGAATCTGAAGATTTAAACATAAAATGCTGACGAGGAGGATACCAGCGATTTTCATCTTCGATTCGAGTCTGTAACGTGTGTCTCTGGATGAAATGTGTGAAAACTCGCTAACGAGGTTGACGACAAGACGAAGCCGCGAGCACGATACCTTATTTCTTGGCTTTCGTGTGTGCATACACATTGCACATATACAATCGAGTAACCAGCACACAACTCTCAAGTCATTCTTTCCGAGCGAAGTGCACTGTGCAAAGTTGGATGAGGGAGAGACGACGTGTGTAGAAAACGAGCTTGCTCGATCGCATAAATACAGGCGAAAAACAACAACAACAACGAACAAGTTAAACAAGCGAGTCTAGATCAAGAATCGTAGGCTTCTGTTTGCCGATCGTAAGAAACAAAAGTACTAAAACAACAAAACTCCATGTAACGGGTGTCCAACACACTGATAAGAAAATTAATTTAAAAATCGTCGATATTGTGTTCAATGCGGTAAACTAAATATTTTTTGATAATTTCAAAATTTTCGTTATTTTTGCAGTATATTTGGTCACTAACGGAATTGTCAGCGAAATTTACGAGTGGAATGACTAAAATTCGCTTCCAAAGAGACTTTCTAAAATATTTCTTGCTGCACTGACACTATTTTTGGGATTTTCTCAAAAAAAACGTTTTGTCGAACGTATCGAACAAAATATCCATTTTTTTCAACAAAATTTTGTTTTCTGTGCATGAATTACATGCACTGGATACCCCATTCATTGCATTGACATTGAAAACTGGAAAAAAAAATGTTTACCGTCACATAAAAATACAAATAGTAACAAGCGCATTCATAAAGTTTACGATATCGAAGTTCGCTTCGGGTCCAACGAAAAATATTCAATCCACTTCCCATTCACACAAATCGATATTTATCTTTTTTTCAATTACTTAGCCACTTGGCACAAACCAATGATTTCCTTCCGACATTCACTTGCAGGACACCCTGTGTATTCACAGTGTCCTACAGCACTTTCGTTCCAAATACTCATATGTATATATGTACTGCACATATATGTCGTTCCATCAAACACATAGATATAGATTTAAGGGAATGTGAGTGATGAAATGGTCGCAACGAACCGGCCGTGGCGCCATATCTGATAACTCTATCAAGATCCGAGATAGGAGAGCTGCTCTCATCTATAATACAACGTACAAGTATGCGCCATAATGGAAAGCACATTGACGACGACGACGACCAAGACTTATAATGGAATCTACCTGTTATCGTGGCGTGTTACACCGACTGCGTCACCCGAAGGATATTCCCAATTTCGCAGATAAGCAATGAAAACCAATCGACGGAGAAACCATTTTCTAAAGAATTTTCCTCAAATTTACGAAGGTATAAAAAATCTTAAAATGATTGAAGAAAAATCGAGAAAAAAATGTGTCGCTGGATAGCAACGTTGACCAGTGATACCGAAGTTCGCAGCGTTCAAGTCCAACGAAAAATACGTTTTTCTATTAATTGTTTGTTTAATTATAAAAATCATCACAATTTTCCTACTCATTTTGTCTTTGGATCCGTGGAACGGTCCGTAGATCAGTAGAGCTCATAATTATTATTCAATATCTAATTGAATAATAATTATGCGAGCTAAAAACTCAATCGACACGAAAAATTGCCACGATTTTCAAAATTCAATAAATAATCAACATACAAAATATTTTTCGTTGAATCTCAACGTTGCAAACTTCAGAGCCATACATTTTCATGCCATGTCCGTCTATGACAATACTTGGGAAATGGAAAAATCAATGTCATAAAAAAATTGAGGAGATTCCAAAAATCTGAATAATTGTGAGTGGGTGAAATATTTTTCGTTGAGCTCCAACGATGCGAACTTCAATATCGTCCAAATATTGGATAAGAAGCCTGAGCTCCGGTCAAGAAAAAACAGAATTTCTTTGCATTCCAACGATGCAAACTTCAACATCGTGTCGATAATTACTAGAGAAACGAAACATGGCTGAAGTTTGGTACAGTTTTCCTCAAGTGTGACAAGTTGATTAAAGAAAATTGTACATCAAAGCAGCAGCCGAGACGTGACGCAGCGGATGAGAATAGCTCGAGTAAATTTTCCACTGCGTATAAAATCGTCGAGTCTCCATTATAACGTGTCGTGAAAAAAATGAAAAATCAAATGATTCTTTATATTTTGAGCTGTCTGGACGCTCAATTCGAGCGAATGAAAATAATCGATGCAACACGAAGATGTTTTCAAGAATTTTGCAACTTTCGCTAGTCATCAATGGGTCAAGAATTTTTAATTCTTTGAAATTCAAATTTTTCATATAATTTCAATTTTTTTAGTGACTCCTTCCACTCAAATTCTCTGGAAATAAAATTATTTAACTATCCAGGAAGTCTCGATGCACTTGACGCTCACGTACATGACGACGATACGCTTGACTGATCCAACTGTCTCTGTTGCACGGAGATCGTGTCATCTTATTATGTAGAGATCCCACTAACTGTATATTCAGTTTACGTCTATTCCGCATGCATATAATCGCGAGATCGGAATAAGCAGTTTGGACGAAACGCCCTTACGAGAGGGCATTCGATAAACTGGCAACATTTCCTGGCCCGGAATTGTAACATTTACTCAATCGAATTGTCGGTGACGTTGACACGAAATTTATCCACGACTTCCGCATGATGTCTCGGAATTTCTTCTCAATGTCGTCGAAATTAACAAAAAAAAATTTTTAATCATACTCGAGTCATTAGGTCTATTTGTATTTTTTGGTGAATCTTGAAATGTCTCTCAAGTTTGCAACGTTGAGATTCAACGAAAAATATTTTGTATATTTATTATTTATTGAATTTTGAAAATCATGCCAATTTTTCGTGTCGATTGAGTTTTTAGATCGCAAGAGAGGATCGTTTTATTGTCCGGACCAAATATTGAATAATAATTATGAGCTCCACTGAAAAAATAACAGAATTTCGTTGCACTCCAACGATGCAAACTTCAACATCATAAATTAGCATCGTTAAAATGCAACGAAATCGATGACTCTGAAGTTTGCAATGTTGAGATTCAATGAAAAATATTTTGTATATTTATTATTTATTGAATTTTGAAAATCATGCCAATTTTTCGTGTCGATTGAGTTTTTAGATCGCAAGAGAGGATCGTTTTATTGACCGGACCAAATATTGAATAATAATTATGAGCTCTACTGAAGAACGAACAGAATTTCGTTGCATTCCAACAACAAAAAGTTTGCATTGACTGAACCGCTCGCAATGCCATCTTCCGGGGGCTCATACGAGATTTTTTCATTATTTGCTTTGGCTCCGATCGTAATCTCCGATAATAGCAATCAAACGGCCGAGACAGTTTTATCTTTCGATCGGTGACATTGGGGCTTTAGAATGAAATAATGAAATATCGATTCGCGACACCAAGTTGTAAATCTTTTGTTGCGTTAGATTGAAAAATCACGCGTAACATTCCGAGAGAATCATATAGCGATCGAGTGCTGTGTCTGCGTGAAGCGACGAGGAGGCACAAAACGAGGAAAAATGCGAGGGGACGAGAAAAATAAATAGAAAAACAAAGATAAAAGAACAATTCGTGCAGATTCGATAATGCCTGAACAACGAGTACACAAATCATCATAATCATGACATCACGAACAAACAATGATATTACGAGTGAAATAAAAAATCAAAAACTTATAGCCTTGAATTAGCGTCAATGGGGGATGAGCAAAAAAAAAGCAACGAACGTATCGCGACTCTGAGCAAATGACTCGACATCAGAAAATTTTCTCCTCGTTATTTTTGAGCCTGAAGTTCGCAACGTTGGGTCCCGACGAAAAATACGTTTTTCTATCAATTGTTTAGTCAATTTTAAAAACCAGGACAATTTTCGTATTAACTTTGTCTTCGGATTTAAAAAAAAGTCGTTGTAATGTCCTGACCAAATATTCAATAAGAATCTTGAAATTTGCCCAAGAAAAAAGGGAATTTCTTTGCATTTCAACGACGGAAACTTCAACATCGTTTAAAAAACATTTATCCAAAATAAATTAGTCGAGATGATTAATTAAAAATTTCAAATACTAATTAAACAAAAATGGAATTAAATGAATAATTATACGAAAGGGAACAAAATGTTTGCACAAACGTCAAAAAACGATGCTGAAGTTTCCAACGTTGCAAAACAACGAAATCGATTTTTATTTCTTCAAATTATAATCGCGACTTTCTGACCTGAAAAGACGATCGTTTTATTGTCCGGACTAAATATTCAATGAAAATCTTGCGATTTGCCCAAGAAAAAAAAAGGGAATCCATGCAAATAAATCTGAAAATTTCGATCGAAACGAACGAACGAGAGCTGCTGCTACTGTTTTTACTCTCGCGAACGGCTCGATGTTTACCTTTCTTCAGGGACATTGCATACCAGCGATGAATAAATCGATTCGAAATAATAAATGACAATATTTTCTTAAAGCGCTACTTCGCTTCGTATTGTCATCCGAACGCGGCAATCGTAATTTGTACGCACATCCAAGGTGACGAGATAAATATCGCGATACGTGAATCGAGTACGAGAAGCTCGAAAGATTAAGCAGCTGTTTTTATTTCTTCCGAATGATTTTTAAGTGGCGAAGAAATCCTGAAAAAATAGAGGATCGAGTTTTCGTTGAGGAGATTTTGAGAACGAATAATTTCAACAAAATCTTATTACGTGGCGCCATAATACAAGCAGCGAAAACTAAAAATAACGACGATGTTGAAATTTCCATCGTTGGAATGCAACGAAATTCCCTTTCTTCTTGGGCGAATCTAAAGATTTTTATCGAATATTTTGTCAAGACAATGAAACGATATTTTTTTAGGCTCCAAACACAAAATCAATACGAAAATTGGTAAATCTCAAGATTTCCATTAAATATTTGGTCAGGACAATGAAACGATATTTTTTTAGGGTCCGAAGACAAAATCGTTACGAGAACTGTCCTGGTTTTTTAAATTGACCAAACAGTTGATAGAAAAACGTGTTTTTCGTTGAGGCCCAACGTTGCGTATTTCAGGGTCAATGAATCGTTCGACAGAAATTTTCGTCGAATATTTGGATTGTAAAAGAATGAGTTTGGCCTCATTCATGGGTATGTTTTAACGTGAAAACTTGAGCTATACACTTTGCGGGAGAGCCATTCACGAGTATCGATATCTTAATAGGGAAATGTCATCGGCATTGAGACCTTGATCGAATCCCCGAGTTCAATAGCAATTCGACATGGAGAAATGAGCTGGAAAGGCGAGCAGCATAAGCGCACGATTCGTTCCAAACATCGCGAAGAGGGCTCGCAGTCGTCATTGGTAGAAACGATAACGAAATATAATAATACATTTTTGCAATCAGTCGTATTGCCGAAGTGATCGAACCAAATATTCATTTTTTTTCTTCCCTCCCTCAAAAAGTCCGTTCAAACTTCGCAGCTATAAAAAACACGATGTTGAAGTTCGCATCGTTGGAATGCAACGAGAACTGATTATTTTTTCTAGCGTTGCCCAAAGTTTTCATACAGTATTTATCAACGATTTTGTGGACAATCTTCTCTGCCATTGGGAAACTGAATTTACTAGGAAAATTGGAAGGATCCCACTAATTATCAAAATAATGAAAAACAAAATGGATTTTTCGTTGCATTCCAACGATGCAAACTCCAGTAACATTTACCACAATTCCGTACGATGTTGAAGAGTTTCCATCGTTCGAATGCAACGAAATTCCCTTTTTTCTTGGGCAAATCACAAGAATCTCATTGAATATTTTGTCGGGACAATAAAACGATTTTTTTTTCCGTCTAAAGACAAAATCGGTAGGAAAATTGTCCTGGTTTTTAAAATTGACCAAACAATTGTTAGAAAAACGTATTTTTCGTTGGAGCCCAACGTTGCGAACTTCAAGGTCATTGAAAAACCATAATAATCGTAAGTTGGTCAGGTGCAAAGTTCCTAACTGTCATTTTCGATCGTTGAATGTTTATGTCGGTCGAGCCGGTTAACACAACGACGACGACGAAGCTTCGTGGGTGACGTACGAAGTAAAAATTTGGCAAATTGGAGAAAAATAATGAGACGCGTTTTCGAAAAATTCAATGGAGAGAAATATCGAAACGGAAAATTTACTCACTTTTGAAATTAAATCCACTCGGACATATCGAGTCTTCGGAATAGTGGAAAAAAATTCTCGAGTTCCTTGGCACTGAATTGTGATGAACGACGCGCACTGTTCACTCGCAATTTTCGAATCTTGTTGTTTTTTCAACGAGTCACGTTGGAACTTTGAAAAATTCACACACGTTTGACGTTTTGCCAAACGGATCGATAGAAATCGAATCGCTTTCGTAACTGAACGAAATGTTTAAGAAAAACTTGGACTCACAAGCCTCAGGAAAGAAAAAAAAAAACTTTTTAAACGTTTTTTGGAACGATCAACACACGTGGAGTTTATAGACACACGGCTAACAGTTCCCGTGAACCGTCGGCTCGCTACTGAAGTGCCGCGACTACCTGCGAGAACACATTAGAGCGGGAGGGGGGGAAACTCGAAGTAACGGGCTTCGAGGAGCTCGGCAACTTTCGCGGTCGCTATTCGGTCATTCTCGTCTCTCACGTTTCCGCGCACGTTCGCAATCGTTGTTGTTGATGATTGTTATTATTGTCATTTTTTCGACTTTTGTCAATTGAAAAATCCTTCTCGTCGTCCACACGTGCGTGGATGTTAAATTTTCGTCAATAACATTTATCGAAATAATTTTGATAAAAAGAAAATGTGCTTTTTCGCTCAAATTGTTTTAATTTCCAACAATTTCTTTTCCTGCAATCAATTCAGACACAAAATTTCATATTATTGGGCAAAAAATTCTGCGGAAAGCGAATGAACGCGAAGGTTTGTCAAACTTTCCGTAGATTCATTTTTATGTTTTTTTCTTTTTGAATTTCCAGCTGTGCACGCGATTCTTATGGTATCGATGTGTCGGGGTCCCTATGGCGTAACACCATGCACGAACGTCTGCTCGCATAGGGCTCTTCCGTGTGTCTGCCACTGAAAGAGATCTAAGACCAGCCCGGAAACTCTTGGGCTCTCTGTCCTTCTCGAGACCTCATTCTTTCCTGTCTCTCTCATTCGTTCAAATCGACACGATGCAGGAATAATGGGAAAATTGTGATTCCTACTTTTTTATTTCTCATTTACGAAATTGCATTTATTCATTAATTCATTTATTTGTTTATTTATTTATTTATTTATTTATTTTATCATTTATTTATTCGTTGGTTTATTTTTTTGTTTATTTATTCGTTTACTTATTTATTTATTCGATATTCCGTCAACAGAGTTGACGAAAAGGACGTTCTATTGTTTTCGTAGATTTGCAGAAGGGTCTACATATTAATGAAAAATTTCACGAAGTCACATTTCGTCAACATTCGTCGCAAAAATGATTGTCGATTTTTGAGCGATTTCAATCGACCATCGCATATTTTGTTTCTCGAGGGTTCGAAATCTCCGAATTGGCAACTTTTTTTTTCTCACATTGTCTTCGGGTACAGGAAAATTATTAATTTTTTCGTACCGATTAAACAATCGGTGCATGGGAATATTGAAACGTTGAAGAAAAAGCTGTTCGATAACAATAAAAATTCATTCCAAAAAGTCGAGGCAACGACATTCCCGTCTTTCTGTTTTTCTCTTTCAATTTCTTTTTTTTTGTCGTTTCCATTTCTTTCGTTTCTTCACATTTTCTCTCCTTCTCTCTCTCTCTCTCTTTGTTTCTGTGTTGCATAAAACGCATGCCGCCATCAATAGCACAACACGAAAGAGTCGGGAGAACCTCGTGCTCGCAAATGACGTTGTGGTTATGCTTAAAGCATCTGGTGCTGTGTACCGCGGCAGACTCGCATACGCGAGACTAATATAATGCACGTTACCGAGGCAACGGAAACCGAGCGAAGAGTTACGAGCTTTTGTATACATTCGCACCGTTATTTCATCGATCATCATATCGAGCAAATTTACATTTTCAATTCTACTCAAATGTTTCGCATCTTCTTGTATTTTTATAGAAACAGAAAATCGACGAAAAAAAATAAATAAATAAAAAAAAGACGCAGCAGGAAAAAAAATTTCACGTTTTTGCTCGATCCCACTTAATAAAATCACGAAGAAGCCAACAGTCAGGACAATCGATACTTTTCATGTCTCAATTTTCAGCATAAATTAGTGAAATTATTTATTCAGTTTTTAATTAATTTTTCGAATTTGAATCTTTACATTAGGCAATTTTTAAATATGTCGAGGGAGAAAGATCGTTTCGAAAATCAGGTTCAATTGTTCGTTTCGTGTTCGTCCCATTATTCAGCCTTTTTCGTAATTCCGTAGCTAAAAGGAAAGTGAAATGAGAAAATTGTACGTAATTGTCGAAACGCTTTCTGGATATTATTTTTTATACTTTTCCTCCGGACTCAAATGTTCAAGGTCACCGTTTATAAACTCTTTAACGTTTCGTTTGGTTATATTGTTCGGATAGAAAATTCGCATTGTAAATAAGGAGTGAGGGAACAAGAAAGCGAGATCCGGCACGTGACCGAACCACCTGTCGGCATTAATTCGTAGTTGGTGTTTCGAGATAACGGCACTGATGACTCATTCGTCGATTATTTCATTTTCATTCGCCTACATTTATGTGGAACGAATTTCCAACGAAAAATCCGAGTTGCCATAATCGAAAATTCATTTAATCGAGAAAATCAAAGCCCCCATGAATTTTCGTCTTACCACAAACAATGTTGAAGTTCGCGAATCGTTGGAATGCAACGAAAAATCATTATTTTTTCTACCATTGCCCAAAATTTTCATACAGTATTTGTCAACGACTTTGTGGACAATCTTCTTTGCCATTGGAAAACTGAATTTACTAGAAAAATTGAAAGGATCCCATTGATTATCAAAATAATGAAAAACAAAATGAATTTTTCGTTGCATTCCAACGATGCAGACTCCAGTAACATTTACCACGATGTCGTACGATGTTGAAGAGTTTCCATCGTTGGAATGCAACGAAATTCCCTTTTTTCTTGGGCAAATCACAAGAATCTCATTGAATATTTTGTCAGGACAATAAAACGATTTTTTTTTCGTTCCAAAGGCAAAATCGGTACGAAAATTGTCCTGGTTTTTTAAATTGAACAAACAATTGATAGAAAAACGTGATTTTCCCCAACGTTGCAATCTTCCAGGCCCATAACGTCGTTTAAAATGTTGAAATTTTAATTTCAACTTTTAATTCGACGGAATTAAATATGCCCAATTAATTAAAACGCCGCCACATCTATAAGGAAATCGAATCTCACTATTAAAAAATGCTTCAATTACTTGGTCGTTCATCTGAGACTGAAAAAAATCGATTAGACAAAAATTCACCCCGGATCGGTTGATTCCAACGGATAAGACAGCTTTTGCGCTCAGCAAATGTTCATCGTCGAACGATTCAATTAGCCTCGCAGCTAGTTTTTTCATTATCACTGCATTAATCTCGTCGGACACAGGAATCCAACGTCTGTGACTGTGATTAAAAAAGAAAAAGAAAAAACGTGTCGGCAATTAAGCTCGTTGAGACGCTCCGTTATCAGTAAATATCGATTGAAACGAATCAATCGATCAAACTCGTTTTATCGCCGTTTCGATCGTTCTCTACGATAAATTCTTAATCTCAACCAGCTCGAACTGATTGCCTCGAATTGATTGTCGACACGTTTTTTTTTTCGTATTTCTTCATGTTTTCGGAAATTTTGTCCAGCTGCATTATCGCCGCCACACCTTTCGGTACACCCGTGAGATTCTCCAGCCTAACGACGATAAGACCCGCAGCCACTCTTTTCTAATGCATTCCACGTAAAATATTGATTTACGAAAAATCGAGCTCGATATATTTAGAAACGATTAACATTTGAATCAAATTTACAGAGAAAATCCAGGAATCGGTCTACTGTGTCACTTGTTACGAAATAATGGACGCATATTGTTCTTCATTTTTGAAACAATTATATAATAATGATTGAAACGATAAAAAGTCAATGTCGACTGCAAAAAAATGACGTCGCAAAAACTCCAGACAAAAACGAAGAATCCAAATGGGCAGTAAATGAGAAATTACGATTTCTACATAAAAAACATTCAGACTAACGTAAAGAATAAGAAGAAAGAAGAAGAAAATTTCTCTTCGAGTAAATACTGGGTCGTTTTGACCCGAACCATTTTCTGTCACCGATTCTTCTGTTTTGCGGAGGAAACTTCCATACGACGAATTAGAAACCAAAACTTTTGGAATGATCGAGCCGTAGAAACGATTCCCCACATTGGCTCAAGGTCAAACTAGAAATCTGGGTTTGGTCGGAGGAATTAGCATAAATTCATAAATTAGCTATCAATCCGACCCCTGACCTATGAAAACTTTCGATTCACTATAATTTCGCCAATCTTTAGAAATAGATTGAGAATTATCGAAATCGTGAGCAGCGTCACGCGCGAGTCAACAAAATTCGCCTCAATTTTCATCGATCAAAATCCAACAATTTTCTATTCGCTTATCCATCAAAAATTAACAGTAAGAATTAAAATATCAATGAAAACACGCAGGCACGTCACTGGACGCTCCTACGCTGCCCCCCCACATAATTCTATTCGCATGAGATTTATTTTATTCGACGATTTAATTAATTGCAAAATAATGTTGCCGAAGTATTTTTGAAAATATTAATGCATTTCACTATTTTTCGGAAGAGACTTTAAAAAAATCAATGAGACGAAAAATCAATGAAAATTGCGTCCTGAACTAAAATTGTCCTCAAGAATAAAAAAAAAGAACTCGACCGAGAGCATTCGAAGAAACGTGGCGAAAAATTTAAAATTCGAAGAATTATTTGGATGGTTTTGTCCGTCAGGGAAATCGTCGAATGTTTCGTGTAGTTTTTCGTCGCTTAGTATTTCACTATTAATTCCAGTTCGTATATCGATCATTTTCCACGAAGTAAAAGTAAGTACGACGAATTTCGTACCGAACCGAAGTCTCTTGCCTCGAAGGTCGCTCTTCACGGTTATTATTGTTGACAAAGACGAGAGTAAACGTGACTGAAACTACACACTTTGAAAGCGAATATTAACCATTGTCACTCGAAATTTCCATCAAATTTGATCATTCGATATAAACTTGATTATTTTTTCTACCGAACTCACTTTTTTGACAAATTCATTTGCTCTGTAGTTTTGGGAATGGACGAAACTTCGGATCGAAAATGATTGTTTTTGTCTATTGCGAAAAAATCGTTTCAATTAAATCGTCGAAACAGATCGATGAATGAAAAAAACGAATCGACGAAACGAAGGACGAAAACAAAATGGAAATTCAACTCACCGACGAATTTTCAGGAAACTTCGGAGCTTCAGACCCATCGTAACAATCAATAATCCTTATCAAGGCAAGAGCACACACAAACGATCGCACTGTCACGTGTGAATTTAGTTCGAATGGCTAGCCAGCCGAGCGACGAAAATTGGACACGCGAATTTTTGTTGACGAGGCGAAAAAAAACAGGCTGCTCGCACGAAAGGGAAAACAAACGAAGAGAAAAGAATAAAACACACGAATTTACGACACGGAGTTCGGCGACGACAGTCGGTTCTCGGTCTGCCACAATGTGGACAACAGTCAACACCACAACGTCGGAAATTTGTAAGTTCCAGTGTCTGGAGAGTTGGTTGCAGTTAAATTTCACGCACGAGCCACTCTGACCGTTGGAGCTGTCACGTGCCTCGAAAGATCGGGCCAATTGGAGGATCTGGAGGG
This sequence comes from Hyposoter didymator, assembly GCA_037952995.1. Classification (NCBI taxonomy): domain Eukaryota; kingdom Metazoa; phylum Arthropoda; class Insecta; order Hymenoptera; family Ichneumonidae; genus Hyposoter; species Hyposoter didymator. The sequence continues at coordinate 22,307,593 of JBAJMU010000001.1, read as the reverse complement.
TTCGAACGGACTCTCGTTATTGGTCGGAAACCATGCATCAGGGTTTCCTCTACCAAACAGTTTCTCTCCCTTTTTTTTCTTCACCTGTTTCTTTCGCCTTTCCCCCTCCTCGTCCTCCTTGCTCGTTCAACCCCACTCTATGACTTTGTTCTCACCTCCAAACCGTTTCAACGGTAATCGCGTCTATTTACAGTCATCCAACGAATATTTACCAACAATTCACCAATCACAACTATTTCACGAGAAATTTCACAGTACCAGCCAAGAGTTTTCGGTAGAATTTTCGTGATTGATTCGACNAAAAAAAAAAAAAACTTTCAACAATAATAACGAAGAATATTTCGAATAGTTTCCATGCGATTTTTTTGTCCGACTTTCTTTTGTTCTCGTTAATTGCGTTTCGATCGATTCCAATTTTTCATCGTGACTGTATCGACGAAAAAAAAAAAGTATCACGGAGCCTCAATTTCTCATTCATGTGTCGCGAATTATCAAAGTAACGGGGAATCAAGGAGTTTATTCATTACAATCAATTAATGTGTCCGACGGATTAGTTTGAATGTGTACTTGACTATTCTGTGAAATTGATTTACGATTACTCGTCAATCAATCCGCCATAAATTCCCTCTTCGTTTTACTCTCCGGGTGAACGAAGGAGCACCAAACATGGCGGAATTCCTTACTGCGTCCACGGACTAGTGATTCGATTCATTTCCGAGAACATTTTAAATAATTTTCTTTATTGTTGAAATCATTTCGCGAGAGAAAATTATTGTTACTTTGAATTTAAAACGTCGATTTTGTTGAAAAAAAACCGTTCTTAAGAAGGAAAAAGAAAACTTTTGGAATTGGTTTCGAGATATTTCGAGAAAAATATTCATCGGAACTCGAACACAAAAAATTGTAGATTCCGGAACTGTAAAATGGTTAATTCCGCAAATGTCTCGATGCAAAGTGATGGAAAAAAATGTCCAATACAGTGAACATTTTATTTATTTTAAAATGAATTTTTTTCTTCGAGATTATTGCGTTTCGATCGCTAAACGTGGGTGTACGCTTGAAAATGAATTTCCTGTTTCTTATTTCTTGAATGCTATCGGACACGCTTACTGAGCGAGAAAATGGAATAAACTACGTGAAGCTACAGCGTTCGATTCGACTAGCCATGTTGCTGGGGCGCCTCGCAGTCTCGCGCCTGCAGAACAGCAGCTCGTGTGTTCGTGAAGTTTAGACGCAAGACGGGTTGCACTGCCCCAGGCGCGTCGCGCCTCGCGCCTCGCACTGATACGCCATCTGTGCGTGGGGAGAGGCAACCACGATAATAGCAAGAATTAAGAGTCCATGAAATTTTGTCGTTAGAAAGAACTTATAAAAACGAGAAAGTAAAGGGGAAGTAGAGACTTTCACACACTATTTCACAAAATTTGCAAAAATTTAAGCAGTTAGACGATTTTTCGAAAAACTCACATTTTCGTAAAATTCGAAAAATCATAAAATTTAAACCGTTCAACCGATATTTCCCAAATTCAAGACCAACCTTCCCATCATGATACTCTATTTATAAAAAAAAAGTTAGTAATAAATCTTTAAATTTGCAGAAGTTAGAGCGTCGACACCTTTTTTTTTTTGAAAATTTCGAAATGTCGTCGGATTCGTATTTTTCTAGCAATTCCGACAAAATTATTAGAGAATGAAGAGCTTGTATAGATTCACATAATGTGAACTGAACAACTGAAAAAAAAAAATCAAAATTTCACCGTCACATGGCTTCCGCTATGAGGAAGCAAACTCGTTCGATCGCTAACTCGTTGCTGAATAAATCGAAAAAATATCTGTGGCCATGAATAATAGAAATAAAAATCCACGAAGCCACGTGGCCACGTAAAATGAAAAAAGTAAAAGAAAAAAAATAGAAAAAAAATTGTAGACACGCACTGCAGTGACGGAAATGATTTTGAAAAAAAATTCTCTCGCAGGTGACAATAAAAATAGAGCATCGAATTGAAGAATGTCACAATTTTCCTTTTCCTTAAATTAAAAAAAAAATCATTTTAAACATAAAATATAACGTGAAATTTATTTCTCTTATGCACAGAGCTGTGAGTAGCAAATCATTTGTTCACGAATCGTTGATTTTTGTACTAATAATGTACGATGTATAATTCTATTTACTAGACTATATTTTAAGTCGTGGTTATACACGTGTGACGCTCTCGTCAATGTCTCCGGCATAGTAATCGAGCGTGACGCGGTTAGCAGTGTACCTAGTAATTCATGCAAACACTGGAACGTCTTGACTTTGACTCGTTGCCAAGATCATCGCGGCATCGTAGTTTTCTCTTCGATGCCAATAACAAATACAAATAGTACACTTCGTACTCCCAGGGCTCCTTTGCAGTGAGTTGCATGTTTGCAGCTCTGCCGTTTTTTTTTCTCTTTCTTTTTATTTCATATCCAACAGGGGGCATTTTATGCTTTGACGTTTTAAGCACACGGGACTTTAACGAGTATATATGTGCCGGAACATCCTCCAGGTGTTTTCTTCCCCTTCCATCGCCATTTACATTCTTGTATTTATTTAGATATACGCATTTATCTATATATGAACTGTGAAATCTTTAGAAAGCATACTTCCTCGAGAATAATCGAAACCAATCGATTCTTTACGTCCTTGAAACAGAATTATGAGCAATTACAGTAAATACGACGCTCGTTATTATTCACCGTATGAAATTAATTTATTCTCGTGAAGAAAAATAAATATTTTTTATTCAATAAGTTAATTAATGAGAAAATAATAATTGATTAAATTGATAAAAATTGCGGTAAATATTTACAAGTGGTCCTTTTGCGAAAAATGGTCCCAAATTTTTTCTGGATGTGTGATTATTGATGAAAAATGATATTACGATTAATTTCGAGAAGGAGAAAAAAAAATGAAATTTTGGCTTTGTTTTTTTTTTCTGGCAAAGTTTGTTTGACTTGTTGACGTTTGTTGACGTTTGTTTGTAAATATTTACCAAAATCGCCGTCGATCTTTTATTTTTACTGATTAATATGTTTCGAGAAACTCTCGATTTTTGGGAATAACGGGTTGAGATTTCTGACAGAAATTTTCGACATATAGTTCGACGTGGTTCACTGGGAATATAAAACAAAAATCAGTTTCTACTATTCAACAATGTAGAAAGTATGTCCACCTTGAACTTACTGAATAAATTCATTTTATTCTAATGTAATGAGGACTTGGTATAGCGTGTCAAGTCGCCTTACAAATTGTCTGAGAACGACGAAGAGCGTTGTTCTCGCAGTCGCATGAAGAATCATTGTCAGTAATTATTACTTTTCTCGCATTCACACTGCATAATTATGAATAATTATTAAAAATCGTTAATCTCGACTGTAAAATCCTGATTCTCCAAGCAGAATTCATCACTCAGTTTTGTTAACCAAATTCCGTCCTCGTTTTCTTTTTTATCAACAATTTTTCCCTTTTTTTTTGTTTTTAACAATGACGTTGTGAGTGGATCGTAAAATAATAAAAGAAAATCCATTATTTTCAGGCGATTTCCGTACTTTGTTGTTTTCTCAAAAATTCTTAATAATTCCCAGTATTTTAATGGGAATCTTAATTAATTAATGAGTTTTTATACAAAAAGCAGAAAGTACGAGTCTTTTTTTATTAATTTATTAATCGAGATTGTTGAATTTCGTATTTAAAAAATAATTGATTGTTGAATTATTGATTTTTTGTTACAATTTGGATGTTACGATTTTGCTGCCAATAACCACTGATGAGGAGCATTTGTGACTCACGGCGAGTAGTTAATCGTTTATAAACTCAGTGCACACGAAATAATGAAATTCCATTTCCTCCATAAGAGTCGCGAGGTAGTCTCGAGGCGGAAATGTATCGAGTCGCGCATAGAATAATCGAGCGATTCGAACGAGGATTGGAAACTACGCCTTCGCCTTATTCGTGTATGGACGACCAGCCGAGCGATCATTCAGTCACATCAGTCAAACGTGTGTCCCTGCGTTCGAGACCATCACGAGAGATGCAAGCGGAATAACTTGCCCATCAGAAGCCTCGGTTTCTACGTATTATTTCCAGCAAGTTATCGCGATGCTTTGTGTATGATGGTTTCCCTACGAATTACGAAGGCAAGCCATCAAAACATCTGGATCGCCAGCCCTGATGTTAAGCTGGACGTTGCCATGCAAAAAGTGCCAAAAAATGAGCCAGACCCTGGGAATTAAATTTTGTTAAAAATCGTCGATATTTCTTTGAATACGGTAAACTGAATATTTTTTAATAATTTCAAAATTTTCGTTATTTTGGCAATATATTTAGTTTCTAACAAAATTGTCAGCTCAATTTACGAGTGGAACAACAAAAATTTGCTTCCGAAGAGACTTTCTAAAATATTTCTTGCAGCAATGACACAATTTTTTGGATTATTAAAAAAAAAACGTTTAGTCCAACGTATCGAACAATATATCCATCTTTTTCAACAAAATTTTGTTTTCAGTGCAGTCAAATTTAATAATCTGCAGATTCATCGTAATGAGAAGGAAAAAAAAATAAAGATTCCATACAAACATGTCATCGGTGTCTGTCATTTTTCAACCATCTCAATGAAAACAAGAAAAACATTTCTCCGAGTGGAAATATGCAATTACCCAGGCCCTACAGAGCTACACTAAAAAATAGTCCGATTACTAACCCTTTCGGGTGCACACATGCTGTAAATGCATATTGGGTCAACGTGACCCAAAAGGCATTTTTCAAATCATGGTGTTCCGATGGATATGCATTTCTTGTTGTTTTTATTTTTTTTAAATTCTTTTTCAGTAAATTAACCAAATTCTATGGCTCCAGAATGATTTTTTGGCGAAAACGAAAAGTAAATGCCAAAACATTCGTTGCCATGAAATTCCAAACAATCGGTGGAGGAAAATTGTTGGGGTCAAAACGACCCTGTATGCACTCAAATGTTATTCAACGAAACGATTTTTTCTCAATCGACAATCACAAATATATATTTCTTCGAGGAAATTGAAAATTTAGACACCGCATTAGATTCGACTACACCTGAGCCAAGAAACTTATTTCACCAGCACAATTATTCTTTTCCATCAACTTTAACGTCTAACGTGTGTGCACAACGGTGCACACACTCAATTTTGACAGGTTCCCGTCAGAGCCTCCACAACTTTGACGAGAATCTTTAAAGAAAAAAAAACAGACCAGGAAAGTTTGGACGTATTGAAAGGTGTGCACATAGAAAGTACTTGGACATCCGGAAGCGACACTGACCAGCCTTTGGAAAAAGATTTCTTATTGCTATTTTTTCACTATTGTTGTTGTAGTGATTATTATTCATTTATTTATTCATTCATGATTGATAAATCGTTAATCTATTATTGTCATTGAAATACCGAAATGACTTTTGTAAAGCCTGATTAGAGCGCGTGGCTGGTCGAGTGACTTATCTCGTTCGCATCTCCCGACTCGTCTCGTTTCCCTTTTGTGTGTGCACATGTACGGGACATTCTAGGTCAAGTCAACAACAACGTGCATCTCTTGATTTCCTCTTTATTTATTTTATTCTCTATGCCTTGTATACCCCCAGACGAAATTGTGCATGGACACAAATTCAATCTGATTTATTATACGAAATGGGACTATTTACTTGTGCATTGATTTTCTCAATCAGTGCACACTGGGTCGTACTAACCCCAACAATTTTCTGTCATCTTTTTTTAAATTTTTTTATTTTTGTTTTAGAAATAAAATGAATAAATAAATAAATAAATAAACAAATAAACGAATGAATGGATGAATGAATGAATAAATAAATAAATAAACAAATAAATAATCAAACGAATAAATAAATGGAAAGAAATAAAAATGAATTTTTATTTTTAATACAATCGCAACGAATGTTTTGGCATTGAATTTCCGTTTTCATCAAAAATAATTCAAGGGCCATAAAATACGCATAATTTACTGCAAAAAATGTGGCTACAAAATAAAACCATAAACTGCATATTTACCAAAAGACAACGATTTGAAAAACGCCTTGGGTCAGATTGACCCAATATGCACTCATGGGAGTCGTGTACTCGAAGGTCTAAGTAAAATATGATAAAGTTAGAAACAGAAGAATCGACCAGTCTATACGTTCTCGTAATCAATCGCATGCAGAACTCAATTGATAGACATGAGAAATGTCTCCACGCTCTACGCCACGTAGTCTTGGGCGAAGCTTCAACGTGGCTACACCAACTAATTATTTGAGCGAAGCAAAAAGACATTTTTTCGCTTCGAATGAAGATAAAAAGAGACTCCGCGATCCTGGCAAATTCGGATGGATTTTTCTTTTTAGACGTCAGGCCCTTAATTACGAGGACGTAAGAATAACGTTTATGCACAGAGGGAGGGATCGGTGTGGAACAGACCGTGCATATGGAATAGAATGCTCGAAGGTAATCCGGCAGCTTTGCGTCGTATTGAGCTGCCAGTGGAGCTACACGCTTCGGATACACACGGAGTAAATTCCATCTTTGAGAGAGACAGAAAGACGCGGCTCGTCGCGGTTATATATGGCCCGAGAGAGTATCCATTGGCGCGAATCGAGCGTCATAAATCACGTTTCAAATCAGAATTGAGAGTGAGAAATGAATTGTTGCAACTGTGTGTTATTGTTGTTATTTTCCGATCAATTAATGAACAATGCGAAGAAGAGTGACGAGTGCTACGACGAGAAAAGTAATTCGAGATCATTTCGATCCCCGTTTCTATATTATGTCACGTTGATCATAGAGAAAAGCAATTACTGGTTCAATGACATCTGTTTCATTTAGCGACGCCCTTCGATGGCCAAAAAAAACTTTTATCGAATGTTTCCGATAAAATTCACTAAATTCAATCGAATCGATTGATCCCTAGACTTTCATTTTTACGTCCCACTTGCAAATGAATCACGAAAAACGTTTAATCGTTGATCGGTTGATTTTTTTTAAATCCAAACGTCAAACGAATCATTTGACCCAAAAACAACACTGAAAACCAAATTTTGTTGCAAAAGATCGATATTTTGTTCGATACATTGGACTAAACCTTTGTACGATTCCCTATTTTTATCGTATCTTTTGCATCGGGTTTGCTCACTATTTCAGTTCTCCTCGTACGTACGTATACTTTCACAAATATGTTAATGGACCTGTTGAAATTAATTATAGATATTTATCGACGCCTATGCACCATTCGGTGAGGTTTTGCTTATCTCCGATCCATGGAGAGTCGGTTCTCTATATTCAGGAACAAGTACATAAAGAAAATGCACCAACAGAGCGAGAGAGAAATTAATGGAGAAAGAAGGAACAGACGTGGAGACGAGAACAAGAACAAAACGTGAACGATGCCAGGAGTGGAGACAACAGAAAGGCAGAAGGAGGACCACAAGAATTACTTACATACACGCCTGGACAATCGCACATTCATCTTCTGGTGTATCTTACCCTGGCCTATAGAATTTCCCATTATGGTGAAACCCATGGCTAAATCGTGCCACCTATATATTTATAAACTTGCAAATACATAAACAAGGCTCAGTAAACGTTGCGTACGTGGTGAGTCATTTGACCCTCCGCGTCAGTCATTTTTCCTAATATGATGTTGAAGTTCGCATCGTTGGAATTCAACGAAAACTCAATATTTTTAATACCATCGCCCAAAATGTTTATACAGTATTCGTCAACGATAATGGGAAGTCTTCTTTGTCATTGGAAAACTAAATTTATTAGAAAAACTGGAAGGATCCCATTAATTATCAAAACAATGAAAAAAAAAAAATTGATTTTTCGTTGCATTCGAACGATGCAAACTTCAGTCTCATTAATACTTCGTACCCATAACCATATGGAAGTGCGCATCGTTGGAATTCAACGAAAACCAATATTTTTAATAGCATCGCCCAAAATGTTTATACAGTATTTGTCAACGATAATGGGAAGTCTCCTTTGTCATTGGAAAACTAAATTTACTAGAAAAATTGGAAGGATCCCATTAATTATCAAAACAATTTAAAAAAAATTGATTTTTCGTTGCATTCCAACGATGCAAACTTCCGTCTCATTAATACTTCGTACCCATACAACATAACGATATGGAAGTGCGCATCGTTTGACATTGACTAATTGACAATTTTAAAGATTTTTTTAATCTCCTTAATTTTTCTATGACATTCAGTTTTTCATTTGACAATGATTGTCACAGACGGACTATGTATGCAAATTGTTGCCTCTGCTTTCAAAGAATGGAATGAAACAAGGGATTCCGTTGCATTCCAACGATGCAAACTTCAACATCTGCCTCATTACGAATTTGGAATCGAAATTGCGAAACCTCCAGCATTATGACTCTTTCATTTCAAGTTGGAAATTCGTGGATAATTCTTTACACAGGGTCCCAGTGACCCACTCACCCGTCATAACAATTGTTAAGGGTGTATGTATAAAATATAAATGCTTAAACAAGCCCTGATACGATGCACTTCCTAATGTGTCCATGCACATAGCAGGATGCTCAGACCTTTACACAGCACTTGCATGCTATTCGAGTATTTATGTGGAATATGTTGTTGCACATAGCGCGGCCGGTTCACCAGGAGCAAGTTTACGAAGCTATATCTTGTGGAGGTCTCTGTAGTACGTAACATAATGGAACCTCGAGGGGGTCTTACTACAATAGTTAATTGGAGAAAGAAACGACCACGTCGAAGGAATTACGTTCCCGAACGCGGTTATTCGGAGCCGACTAACACTTGGAGCAATTTTTTTTATCACATCGACAGACACGCACACACATTCACGTGCCAACATTTTGTAAGAAATTCCATGTGAAATGAACCAGCAACAAGTTGAATATCTCAACGCTCTCATTTAAGGTTATGGGCTTTGTAGAATCATCACGACAAAAGCTGTGATTCATTTTTCGTTTCTATATGCAGTTCTGACACTCCAGTGTGGTTTGGACATGATTTTTCTCATTTAACTGTACCATCAACTTAAAAATAGCTCAATTGATCAGTTTGTTCAGAGATTTGCAGTCAATTGTTCATTATGATTTGCATCGTTGGAATGCAATGAAATTCTGTTATTTTTTCAGTAGAGCTCATAATTATTATTCAATATTTGGTCAGGAAAATAAAACGATTCTCTCTTGCGATCTAAAAACTCAATCGACACGATAAAATTACCATGATTTTCAAAATTCAATAAATAATAAATATACAAAATACTTTTCGTTGAATCTCAACGTTGCAAACTCCAGAGTCATCGCTGCATTCTAACGATGCAAATTTATGATGTTGACGTTTGCATCGTTGGAGTGCAACAGAATTCTGTTATTTTTCCAGTAGAACTCACAATTATTATTCAATATCTGGTCAGGAAAATAAAACGATTCTCTCTTGCGATCTAAAAACTCAATCGACACGAAAAATTGCCATGATTTTAAAAATTCAATAAATAATAAATATACAAAATACTTTTCGTTGAACCCCAACGTTACAAGCTTCAGAGTCATTTGTTCATTAAATCACCAGATTCTCGTGTTACTTAGTCAATTCGGAAAAAAACGATTTATTTCGATAGTAGAACATAAATAAATTTTGACTGGAATATATCATGTACCGTTTACTACGTATAATTAGCACTATTATCATTATCACCGCAGGAAGGATACTCGAACTCGAGAGGAGCCCATTCAACGTGCGAAATAATGCACGTTTCGCTGTAACGACTGCTGCCAGCTGATGGAAACATAATCGTGAATAGGAAAAGAAAAAAAAGCAACAGATGAAATGAATGAGAAAAAAAGGACTAAACGAGGATATTCACGACGTGGATAGAACGTTTCAATGACGAAGATCGCTCTTCGCAGCTGTGCAATTCTGAGGTCAAGTTCATCGCTTGTGATTAAAATGTATCGTCTTTTTCTCAAGGTTAATTGGAGGTGACTGGTGTAATCAAATGCCACGTGATTGGTCAATGCTCCACTGAGAATTCACAGAATTAACAGAAACTTTTCATTTGTTTGTTTTTTTTAGTGAAGTTATTCACTTTGACGAACGAGTCGAGATTTTTCTTGTTCGAAATTTCATTTTTAATGTTAAAACTTCGCATCCTGTTACATATTGGGTCAATCTGACCCCAGACTTTTTTCGAACCGTTGCATTCCGATAAATATGCAACTTCTGTTTTTTTTTTGTTAAGACGTTTTTTTTCTAGTTAATTATTCACAATTTATGGGCCTAAATTTATTTTTTGGCAAAAACGAAAATTAAATGCCGAAACATTCGTCGGCACTAAATGCCAAACAATCGGTAACTATAAAAAATTTTGGGGTCAAAACGACCCAGTGTGCACTCGGAGGGTCAAAACTTGTCATAGAGAATTATTTTATTATTTTCATATAACGCAGAATCTTACGGCCATTGACATAAATATTCACTTGTTCTTTTATGCACGCGCACTACATTTTATAATATATCTGTTTAGAAATGCAGAATTACTCGTTTCTTGCGACTCGTTATTGTACAATTCACTAACTCGGTCAGCCTGTACACCTACGTATATACATGTGACCATAAACCACATACCACGTACCTGTCGAGAGCTTTAAATATGTATTTTGTATTATACGGGGCATTCTATGTCAATGAGAAAATATATCCAACGAAATATACGATAACGAACATGTTATCTAACGACCTTATAGATTTGTCTCCAGTGATGGAAAATTTGCTGATTTTTTCATTTATTTCCACGAACGATGTCTTTTTCTTCATTACGAATTTCGATTTTCATATTTCTGGATCATAAAAGAACGTTGAAAAATCACAAGGGCGTAAATTTTTTTAAATTCAAAATCTTCAAACTTTGATTTTACGAAAAACGCTATAACTTTTTTTTTGCAAACTGGCGCTCGAGCTACCGCTCATTATATTCGTTTTCGAATTATCTTTGAATTGGTAATTAGCGATTTTCTGTTTATTATTATTTTTCAGGTGAACTTTGAAAGTGGAAAATATGACGAAAAATGTGATTTTTTGGTTCGAGTTCCCTAGAAAAAAAATATATATATATCGAAATGTAATGCAGCCTAAAAACTATTCTGATTCATGAGCTTCATTCCTGTGAAAGATTCATCAACGATTTTGTAGCAGAGATTCATATATCTAGACATACGAACTGTTGCTGGATATTACTGGAAAATGCGACTGGCAAAAAAATCGTGCAATTGTAACGAAATTTTGAAAGAGCTCGAGTTTTCCAGTGCGAAGGCGATTCGGAAACGAAGGAAATGAGTAGCGGCAGAAATTTCAATTTTTATAGAATGTAGGAAAACGCAAAGTTTTTTTTTGATGCTCGAGGAGGAAGAGGGAAAATGATATCGAGGACGAGAGCTCAGGGACAACTTAATTTCAATTTATTTATTTCTCAGCTCAACAGAGTTTCGTTTTGGGCACTTTGTACTAATTCCTGCACTCGTTCGATCCTTGAAGAAAGAATTCTCAAATTTCCATTCGATTCTGACTGTCACTCGGTTACAAAATTGGAGCCTCGACCTTTTCCAAACGATGGTGTGGTCAAGTTGTGCGTCGTCAAATTTTTCTCACTGGATTCAACGACAGAACATCCTGAAAGATAATCCCGTCAAAAAAGACGTTTGACCTACTTTTCTCGGAGCGAAGATTGTCGAGCATTGTTACAGCAGAAAACGACGAAAAAAGGTTCGTGAGGCGGCAACATTGTTAAAATATTTGCTGTTTGCACGTTCGTGCGAATAATCGCGCATATTGTAAAGATGAAATAGTTAACGAGATTCCTGGTCGACGTGTCGAGTTAGCAAAAGAACATTGTTCTCTGCTAACCCAACGTTGGAACATCTTCTTCTCATTCTTGTTTTCAAGCACAAAGCAACTTCCTCTTTCCTCGATTTTCTACATACGAGTTGGGAAAGCACGGGGAGACGGAGCAACGGAGCGAGGGGAATAAAAAACGGTACAGACTGCTGCTGCGGTCTCGCGAATCTTTATCTAAGCTCCTTCGTGCTCTTTCCTATGGAACGCGAATGAAATAAAAGAGCAAAAAGCTAACATAACGTCACTGTAAGTACATAAGGTAAACGGGTGACTGTATAAACGACAGGCAAAACATAACATGAAAGCATTTGCAGAGAGAGGACGCTACGTGAATTAACGTCATCGTGCTCCTTAGAATCGTGCTCACGTGCTGTGGACCATTTTCTCCGTTCTCTGCGTCTTTCTTCATTTTTTTTCTCTCCCTTTTCTTTCTCTTCCTCTCTCTCTCTGATTTTTTCATTCTCTTTCGTGGATCGTTCTCGATGCGGTAATAGAATATCCAGACGATGGCTTTTCCGCTTTCAGTGTCTTACGCGGCCGCCGTCTTCGACTCGCTGCTGGCCCTTATCTTTGGAATTTATGACGTACACGGAACGTATCCACTCTTTTGTTTCCTATCACAAAGATTTTAACCTCTCGCTCGCTGTCATGCTACGACATTCCGTTATTTTAGCCTCGAATCTTTTCACCCATTCGAGCGAAAAATTCCCTCAAAGTCCTCGACGCATGGACCTTATTGGCGGGGGATCCAATTTTCTAATTAACGAAACAACTCGACAGTTCTACCGACGGTTGACAATTCGAAAAATTTTAGTTTTTTTTTCACGTTGATCGAATTTTTTTCAGCAAACGAATGAAACTGAAAAATATGAGAATTAGGAATTGTGGAAAAATGTCTTTTTTATTCATCATGGCGGAAGCTATGTGACGGTGAACATTTTTTTTCCAATTTTCAATGCCAATTAAAGTCCGGATGTGTCTGTGTGTGTATGTTCTGGGACTGTAAAATGCAAACGTTCACAACTCGAGAACGGTCTGAGCTACAGGGCTCCCGTTTTGCACAGACGTTAATCTATACAAGCTTTTCATTCTCTGAGAATTTTGTCGGAATTGCTAGAAAAATACGAATTCTACGACATTTTGAAATTTTCAAAAAAAGGGTGTCGACGCTCTAACTTCCGCAAATTTTGAGATTTATTTCTAATTTTTTTTTTTATCGATAGAGTATTATAATAGGAAGGTTGGTATTGAATTTGGGAAATATCGGTTGGACGGTTTAAATTTTACGATTTTTCGAATTTTACGAAACTGTGAGTTTTTCGAAAAATCGTCTAACTGCTTCAATTTTTGCAAATTTTCTAAGATATTGTGCGCATGAGTCCCTATTTCTCCTTCACTTCCTAAAAAAGTTGCCGAAATTTTTGTTTTTAATTTGAATCGCAAAAAAATCAATGGCTTCTTGAAATTTTCCGATCAAATTAAAATGCAAACAAGTCACACAGGAAAAATCGAAATTTGGTTATGCACATCGTGATTTTTTCAGGTCCCAGTGAATTGTCTCCAAATGGTTCAATCGTTTTATTCGTTATTTTTATGGCACTATACCAATGCTTGTCAGTAACGTACCATTTGCTCTCATCTCTCACAGTAATTGTGTAGCTTCGCTGTACACGACATTGGCTGGCTTCTTATTCATGAATTAATAACCGCCCACTCGCTATAAGAAAGCTAACGCTAATTTATTCAGCGACAAATTCTTGCTCGACGTCGTAACTTAACGTCTCTTTACACACTTGAGTGTTGAGCTTTATTATCGTTAGATCTTTCTATTCTCGTAACACTTGAAAATCACACGTTCGCTAATGTTTTCCATGCTCTGTTCCAATGACGCAGGAATTAGTACAAAGTGCCCAAAACAAAATTCTGTTGAGTTGAGAGATAAATAAATAAAAATAAAATTGTTCCTACGCTCTCGTGCTCGATGAGAAATATAATTTTTCCTCTTTCTCCTCGGGCATCCCGAAATTTTTTTCGCTTTTTCTTCATTCTAAAAATTGAAATTTCTGCCGCTACTCATTTCCTTCGTTTCCGAATCGCCTTCGCATTCGAAAACTCTTTCAAAATTTCGTTACAATTGCACGATTGCAAAAATTAAAACAAAAATGAAAAATTTAACTTTTATTTAAATATTTGTGTTTAATATCCAAGAAAATTTAGTTGGTTCGTTGTTCTCACACGTTTTCAAGTTCACGATTAGCGACGAAGCGCTTTTTGTCAATGAAAATACGCCAAACCGAAACGCGTGTGCAATTTCATTGATTTCGTGACGGGATCTCTCATAAAAATGTCGATGCACTCTCTCGTCACATTCCGCTCGAGATTCCGTTGCAAATACACTCGCCGAATACCGAGATGACTGGCAAGAGTTAATTTAACGCATTTATACAGCAACGTCATGTATTTTTCATACACCGTTTATTTTCCATGAAAAAATATAAAAAGACAAAAACCGACAGCGATGGGTTCGCGGTCGGTGCGTGGCTCCGGCGATCACCCAAGTTAAGCAGCAACGACTGCGGTCAGTACTTGGTTGGGTGACCGCTTAGCCATGTACCGGCTGGCGAATCAATCGCTGAGCGGGAGGCAGTTTTCGCTGAGTTTCTGATGGAGCTATCCAACTGAAACTCAGTGAAAACATAGCCGCCTGTATCGGCCAGGGTTTTCCACAGTTTCCCCTGGTCCTCGTGCGAATGCGATACAGTAGTGCATTAGGAAAGAGTGGCTGTGGGCAACACTCTGGGGGGAACTCCCGGAACTATGGAACAGTGCAGTGGGGACTAGTGATTAGTGGGGATAAGGGGATGGGATCGTAAAAACCCGCAAGGGTATACGAAGGAATTGAAATAAATAAAATATAAAAAGACATGAAAAAAAAGGAAAAAAAAACGAATTACTGGCAGGAAAAAATTTCTAATCGATCAAAAGGAAACGATAAATCGGTCGTTTCCTTTTCCTCTGGCAATCGCGATGGCGGCTATTTTCTATCTCGATGAAAATCGAGAATATTTTTCTTCGTATTCACACCGAAAACCAATCCAACAGTTTTGAGAGCGTACACGCAGGACTATTGATCCTTTGAGCTCATATCGTCGATACTTCCAGTTGCGAGGCTCAATTTGTTCAAATAAATAAAATGTTGATTAAGCAAGAACAAAAGTGTCCTAAGAGGACGATGATTAATTTTAAAAAATATGATAAAACTTGCCGGTGCTTTCGCGGAAGTGTCGTAACAGCCACGTGCAAAGCCTCGTTATAGTCATTTTTCTGCTTGGTCGATCTCCTCGGTATATCGTTGCACGCACCCTGCGTGAAGCTGTAGGTTCGACGTTTCTTAAGACACAACATTTTCACTTTTTTTTATTTATTTATTTCAACACGCAACGGCGCACTTGGTATTATTACAAAAAAAAAATTACAGATCAAAAAAGCGATTCAATTTAAAGAGATTGGCTGGTTGTCGTCTCTCCTTTTCATCCTTTTTCATTCATTTTTCACCCTTCTACCGCAATTTCGACACTTCCTTTGAATTAAAAATAAAATCGATCAAACGCCGATGATTTGAATGTTTTTCCCTCTGCGTATAAATTCGCGCACTTGACTGAAAAACTTGTAATTATTAACAGGCGTGTGTGTCGGCAAACTCTCCCGGTTTCTCAGGTGGACACGGGCCCAGCTGGGGCCCCTATCGACTCCTTTTTTTTTATTCACGGTCAATGCTCCGCCTGGCCGGTGTCATTATCGCTCTAGCCCGGAGACTCGTTTTCGATCGATCTTTTTATCTTCACATTTATATCCCTCCATATGTATACACGTGTCCGTGGTTACACACAAATATACACATATATGTAGGATCTTGGAGGGAAATAGATACAGGATCGATTACACTCTCATCTGTCCTCGTGAGAACGTCCAATCGTTGAAAAACAAATGCCAGCTCATTTTAAACGCACTAATTTTTATTATTTGCCGATATTGAAATTGTGATTCGTCAGGATAAACCCAATTGTCATTATCGCTACATTCAACCTCCCACGCCGACGAAAAACTTTATCGAAACGATCCTAAACGTTTTTTTTTATTTTTTCGTTGCAGTTACGAAATTTTGGGTATTTTCGTTTTTTCTTCGCAGCTTCCGGTCCATCAGTGTGTAGTGGATCGAGTGTGACGTTTCACTCGAAAATTTTTGACAGACAATCATTTCGTGTTTCTCTTCATTGCTCCTGTCAAAATTTTTCTTCAATTTTTTTATTTTTTATTTATTTTTATTGCGATTATATTTTTCACTGCATGTTTATATTTATTTTTCAATCGCACTTTGGAATCCGCCGGAAAATGTTAATTATTTTATTGCAATCGATAGCGGCGAAATTTTTCAAAGATTTTCATCAAATTCCTTTTCAATATTTTGGTCCATTACGAAATTCTTTACAAAACTTTGCAACGAATTTTGCTGCAGCATCGAAAATCAAGTTTTAAGAGAAATTGATTTAAAAAATCGTCAACTGCCGGCCAACAACGATTTCCACGACGGAAGGACGTACCATTGAGGAAGGAACGAATATACGTCAGACTCGAGCCGTTGTTATAACTGTACTGAAGAAAGACTGCGCCCAGAATGTTTGCCACCATAGAGCGTGGCACCAACACTCGAAGAGACCGGCAGCCGATCTCCCCGCCGCTGTACCAGCGTATAAAACACGCGCGACCAGCGGCAAAATATAATGCACCGAGAAACATGCGTCCCCACACACGCACACAACTGCATACACTCACCCACACACACACAAACAACTTTATATTCGTTAAATTTGCTATGTTAATTCCAGCGCAGCAGCAGGAACGTGAGAACTCGTTTTAAGGGGTTGTGAAAAATCTCAACATTTCCGAGCACGAGTGATGCGAAAATATTGAAAAATTCATCGCAAGACCTAGACTGGGAATTAAATTTTCTTAAAAATCGTCGATATATTTTGTTGAATACGATTCACTAAATATTTTTTTATAATTTCAAAATTTTCGCTATTTCGACAGTATATTTGGTTTCTGACGGAATTGGCAGCAAAATTTACGAGTGGAACGACTAAAATTTGCTTCCAAAAAAACTTTCTAACGTATTTCTTGCTGTAATGTCACTATTTTTGGGATTATTAAAAAAAAAAACGTTTAGTCGAACGTATCGACGAAAATGTCCATCTTATTCAACAAAATATCGCTTTCAGTGTACGAACGATTTTTGTTTGAAAATTGACGAAATAAATTGAAATTCGATCGTTGACAGCCGTAAACTTTATGTTGAATCTTTCGCAACTGTGGGATTGGCCGAATGCGCGGAAACGCTCGTTTAAATATTGAAATTTTGGTTATTCTGGAGTTTTTTTGATAAAAAAATCCAGAACGATCTGAAAAGACAATTTGCTCTTGATCCCTTTTCTCGAGTCCGCGGGAATCCTCCCCCTCAATTCGCAACAATCGTTGAGGAAATATTTTCATCGCGAAACTCGAATCAATCAAATGGCCCAGTGGATACGAGAGCAACGATTCCACAGGCTTGCAGGCATAGCGGAGATCCCAGAGTCGATTGTTCGAGACGGAGAATTTTAACGAGGGAACTCAACATTTTCTCCACTCCGAGACAAACACTCCCGTATCATTTTTTATATCGGGTGTGTCGGTTGTGAAAAAGAAAATTTCAACAACGTACTCAAGGCACGATAAGGAGCCACTTGGTCAAAATCGTTCAGCGGGGTTCAGGGATCATCCGACTCAATACTAACTTTGCGCACTGTCTGTCTGGTCGCATCCTCGTGGCTTGACATTCTTACTCAGTCATTTATTTTTCTTTTTTCAACTGATAAGAATGAAAACTTAATTGAGACGAGGGAAAAAATTCGTCGTCGATTCGAAATTTGAAAAAAANAAAAAAAAAAAAACAAGTTTCAATTCCAGTGGATCTGATTCTTTTGATTAACCCTTCGAGTGCATACTGGGTCATTCAGACCCCAACAATTTCCCGTCACCGATTGTTTGGCATTCGATGGCAACGAATGATTTCGCATTTAATTTTCGTTTTCATTAAAAAATAAATTCACGGCCATGAAATATGGAAAATTCACTTGAAAAAAACGCGTTTCTAAAAGAAAAAACCAAGACATGCAAATTTACTGGAATACAACGATTTGAAAAAGGCCTTGGGTCAGATTGACCCAATGTGCACATACCCAAGGTGCGCAGGTGAAGTTTCAAGGGAAATCTATTCCACAAATATGTTCTAGAATAAAATACGATAACAGTAGAGAATGGTCGATTGATTCTCCTTGACCTCGTGCAATTCGTATGACTGAATTTTAAAGCTCATCGTAAAGTGGCAGTAAAATGTATGAATAAGTTTCCCTTCGTTATTATTGTTGCTATATGATTATTATCATTATTTTAACAATCTCGTAATTTTATAGCCGAAAAGTTATTGATGCAGGAATTATGGGAAATGGGAAGAACGATAAAACAGTTGGTGCGAGTTCGAAAAAAAAGTATCTCTTCAGAATCGCTCCTGCATCTGCTTTATGTGCTCTTCTCGGAACAAGCAGGCTACCTCGTTTCATCATAAACTTTACATCATCATAGAGAAAGATGATTAGGAAGACTCTGGCAGGAACGGAGAGACAATTAGAAACGAACGCACCAAAAAGAAGAGCCAACCGACGGAATGGAAAGTAAAAAAAGAAAATTCAATCCAAGCAGAGCGAGGGACAGAGAGAAAGGAATAACGAGACGAGAACGAGGCATTGTGGCGCAGACTGTAGAGAAAATGAGAGAAAAAGGAATGACACGATGAAGGGAGAAATAAGTGGCAGAAAATGGCGTAAAAATGCGAATGGGGTAGAAACGAATGAGCCGAAAAGAAAGAGGAGACGTGGAAAGGAAAATATAAATAAAAGAGAGAAATAGAAAAAAAAGGAAAAGAATAAACGAAACGAATGGAATGAGAGGAAGAGAGCGAATGAGAGGGAAAGAATTAGAGAGAAGGGTGCAGGGAAGAGGAGAGAAAACGAGATGGAAGATGCAACAGGTTGGTGTGTGCAGCAGGGTATCAACTGCGCGGATGAGGATGCGGTAATGGCCAGGCCTGGTAAACTCTCAGGGAGCAAGTGCATCGAGCGCGCGCGAGCCAGCAAAAGATGCAGTTATGTTGGACTGACCGCTAAGACGGCCGCGATGGCGATGTCGCTTCAAACGCGGCAAACTCGCGAAAGGATTACCGCACGACCATAATACACCCCGCTCTGTTGCCATGCAGCCTTCAACGTCATTTTTTATTTTCTCATCCATTGCACACACTCTTAAGTAAATATACGCCAAAGTCGATCCGTCCCGATCAACTTGTAACGTTCGAGGCACTCGTCAAATGTAATTGTGAAAATTCGTCATCAGATTGCGTCTGTTGAGTGCAAATTATTTACTCGTTTTACGTTTTTTATCCCGACGAAATTTCGCTCGAACGTTTCAATCGCTTTATTACGTGATTCTAAAGTTTCCATCGTTGGAATGCATCGGAATCCATTTTTTTTTTTTCAAGCAGAGCCAAAAATTCACACGCAGTTGTCCGTCTATGTCAATTATTTGAGAATAATAAACTGAATATCAAAGGAAAATTGAGGAGATTCCGAAAATGGGAAAAATAGTAAATGTGCCGGAAGATTTTTCGTGGGACTTTGAAGATGCAACGCAATCCAGTATTTTTCTTTTTTTCTTTTGCAGAGCCAAAAATTCACACGCAGTTGTCCGTCTATGTCAATTATTTGCAAATGAAAAACTGAATGTCAAAGGAAAATTGAGGCGATTTCGAAAATGTGAAAAATGGTGAACGGATCGAAGACTTTTCGTTGGACCCCGACGATGCGAATAACTTCAATATCGTCTTATTGTCGGTATTTGGAAATTCGAGTCTTTAAAGATTTTCGATAAATTTCCAATTGAAAAATGAATAATTAATAATAATTAATAATTGATTGGCATTTGAATTTAGAGTCATTTTGTACGTCTGTCAAGTTGGCATCTCAAATTTGAGCATCTCACATAGAACCTCAAAATAAATTGGCATCCGGCAAAGTTTTACGTTCATCTCGATATTAATAATAAAATATCGGGGAGTATTTAATTATGCACTTGTCGCGTAAAAGCCTCTCGGCTGTTTCTCGTGCATTCACATTGAAGTTTCCTTCTGCATCCACACTTTTGAATGGCCGTTACTCGCGAAAGGTATCTCAAGGATATTCTCTCGAATCTTTCGCGTTCGTTACGTATGTTCCTCAGGGTATAAGTCCATTAACGAGTAGCAATTGCCTTCAGCATGGTTTCTCCATTCTGGCGGCCTTCGTTCTCATTGAAAATTTCACATTTTTCATGTTTTTTGTCTTCCCAACGTACTTGCCCCTCGTGCGTCAATCGTTTTACCCAATTTTTCACAACTTTTGTATAATTTCTTGTCAATCAAATAATTCAATTTTTTCAGTTGAAGTTTTTAGTGTGGCTTGTGGCAAAAATTAGTTTTAGCCATAAGCTGAAGGAGAAAATTGGGCTGAATTGTAAAAATACAAACTTGAACGG
The DNA here is from genome assembly GCA_037952995.1 of Hyposoter didymator. Lineage (NCBI taxonomy): Eukaryota > Metazoa > Arthropoda > Insecta > Hymenoptera > Ichneumonidae > Hyposoter > Hyposoter didymator. The sequence goes on along the minus strand of JBAJMU010000001.1, from coordinate 22,286,993 downwards.
CTTGAGATTTAAAAATTCTCGACGTTCCTTTTGAATTTTTATGAATATTCATGTTTTTCGTAGATTCTCTCTGTGGCTGCATTTGCTCGGAGCTCGCGCAGGTCGCTAAATGACAAAATGCATGCCTCCCATTCTCTGTCTCTCTTTTTCTTTCGAGCCCGAGATTCCTCCGGTTCGTTTGGTCCTCGGACAGAGTTATAAGCCGCTCGGACCCGTTATTAAGTATAAAACGACGTCACGGGCATTATGCGTATAATATGATCGCACGCTCCTTCCCGTTCTGCTCATCTTCGTAACATCACCCTTACCCACTTTTCTCTTTGCGATGATACTCGGCGAAAAACCTGTTTGCACTCGGGCAATTGTCAATGTCCATTTTCATACCGAGTGCGTCAATAAATTGGTGCCGATGTGGACGACCTTTTTGTTATTTATTTGACTTGAGGATCGAACTTATGTGAATCTGAACTCGAGACAATTATTCCGAGGAAAAAATTTGCATCTATTTATTTATTTATTTCCAAGAATACATGAAAAAAAAAATTCGTGCTCGCTTGTTCATGACGCTGATGAGAAAAACATTCCCAAAGTCAAGAAGCTCGATCGATATGGAAAAAGTTGCAAATTATCGGAATCCGAGGTGGCCAATTGGCCTCGAGGGTTGAGCCATTTTTTACAGTCAATATTTCATGTTCATTCTTGTGAGAGAAGTTTACGACGTTCTCTTGACACCCTGCGCGCGTGATAAGGATGAATAAGGGGCGAAGAATAAAAAAGCGAAAAAACTCTCGCGAGAGCGCTGCGGACGAGCTCAAAAAAAAAAAACAAGTTTACCCTCGTCCGTAAATTTTTTCAACAGCCTCGCGATCTTTTCCTTCGTTTCGATTTTATGGATTTTTTCCATCCCGGTTCTCGCGCGACTCTGCATCGAGGAAGTCGCTTTTTACGATTCACTCGTGACACTCTCTGCCTCGTGCGCAGCGAGAAACGGATTAACGACCAAGAATGAAAAAAATGTTGTATACAGAAAAAAAAATAAAAATAAAAATAATACCATAAGCGACTTTCACAGATTATGATACCGTAATATTTCCTCCAAATTAGATTCGTTAAGGACGCGAATTGTTTGCCGCGTGAGAGCCGAAAGTAACGTTAGATCTTTTGTAATGCAACTCACGTGAATTGCAATTAACGAACTTGAAACAATATGTAATTACTATTAGGTGTTCTTTTTCACCGTGAACTTGCGTTCACACTCACTAACAGCTACCTCGCCCTCTTTTCGTCTCTTTCTTCCCCGCCCCCTCCCTCTCTCTTTTTCCCTGATGTGAAATATGAATTTCCTTCATTATTACGTCCGTTTTTGCGTCCTCATAGAAGAAGCTATGTGACGGTGAAATTTTTTTTTTTTTTTCCAGTTCTCAATGTCAATGTGCTGTCCCAAAACATCGAAAAATCATATTTAGAAAAAATGTCCGAATGTGTGTGTGTGTGTTTAAAATTCAAACGTTCATCACTCGAGAACGGTCTGAGCTACAGGGCTCCCTTTTTGCACAGACGTTAATCTATACAAGCTCTTCATTCTCTGAGAATTTTGTAGGAATTGCTAAAAAAAATACGAATTCTATGGCATTTTGAAATTTTCAGAAAAATGGTGTCGACGCTCTAACTCCCGCAAATTTGAAGATTTATTACTAATTTTTTTTTTATCAATAGAGTATCATCATAGAAAGGTTGGTATTGGATTTGGAAAATTTCGGTGGAGCGGTTTAAATTTTATGATTTTTATGAAAATCTGAGTTTTCCAAAAAATCGTCCCACCGCTTGAATTTTTTCCAATTCTGTAAGATATTGTGTACGAGTCTGTACTTCCTCTTTATTTTGACGAAATTATTTTAAGAAAGCGTGCAAATTGCTCTTAGCACGACGCCTAGAGCTTCCTCTATGAGGAAGCGAAAAGTAAAATTTGGGTAGTACCTCATATAGAGGAAGATCTAAGCATCGTGTTGTTTTTTTTCATTATTTTGAGGGTCTTGCACGGCTTTGTGCGTTTTCCAGTTTTCATTTCGTTGTTTTTTTTCGATATACTCGTTCACATGCAGTTGTCCTGTCTGAGCAACGTACAGTTTCGGGGAAAATGAGTTCGTTGCTATAACTTCGTCATGGAATGAAATAATAAAGAATTTTTAAAAAATTGTCAATGAGAACAAGATTTTCGGGGATTCCAAGCCCCTGGAATTTGCGCCAAAGATTGGTTTTGGTCGGAACGGCCCATATAATTGAATTTCTAGGGACGTGGTATCGTCGAAAACAGGATTAATTACGCCCGAGTTAAGGTTCGCAATTGAAAATGCATCGTAAACGATTCTCCCTCACCGTTTCCCTACCCGCGAAGACTCACGACACTCTCCTCGTTTCAATGCTCAAGGTTGTCGAACGTTTTTTCTCGCGCCGTTCACTCACGCACTGCAGAACGTTTGTTTTGCATCTTGTCGCGCGTTAGGACCCTCAGCTGGTTCCCAACGAGCACAAACGAAGAAACACACACCCGCACGAAACTCTCATGTCCTCGATTTTTTCCTAATGACGAATAACGCGACATTTGTTATCACGGCAAGACGAGAGAACGCTCTGAATGTTTGAAAAGTTATCAATCCCAAGTATTTCGCGAACTTGAAAAAATTCTATTCACACTTTTTTTAATCACAAACTCGTAGAATTGAATTTAGAACCATCGACGATAAAATGAAAATTCTATTCGGAAATATACTGTTGTTGATAAAAAATGGCTGCCCGCGAACTATGAAAAGACTTTTCAGCGTCGATCGATTTCCATCGAAGGAAACAATAGACGCACGTCCACCAGTTCGACAGAGTCGATCAAGTTTCGAAAAAAAAAAATGTCAATCCACTAGAAACAGAATGCAAACTCCATTGTTGACAACGGTTCAGTCTGAACAACAACAACTTTCGATGTTTTCTCTAACAGGAAACGTTAGGCATTTGTTTTTTAAGATTTTCTGAGCGATCGCTCGATGGATTGGGTTTTTTATTCGACCGCCAGATGTCGCGTGCATCCACTAGTCGCGCGCTTTGAGCGAATCAACGCTTTCCAACGATCCACGAATTCCGAAAATTTACCATTTGCCACGCACAAGTCAACTTATCGACTGCTGATAATAGGATTTTTGTCAAAATTGCGTGATTTCTTGAATATTTCAGTAGAAAAACGTTTCGAGAATGAAATAAGCAGCTCCACATAGGAACGAGGAGAATCGATTGAAATAATCGATTGTTCGTCGCCAATGAATCGATTCGGACTTTCGCGCGGACAAACATCGTTCCTCAGATCGTCATCCCTAATTTTTAAACGTAAATAAATAATTAATAGATGTTTTTCTTTAAACTCTCTCTCATTCTCAAGGATTACGATATTGAAAACTTAACATATTGCGAAACGAGAACGATGAACTATATCCATGAAACCGCCAAGTATGGACTTTCATTCAGAGCGCATGCGTCAACTGATATGTCGCGTCGCGAGTCCATGCGCATATCCGACACTCGCATTCTTGCATATCCGCGGCTCAGTACTGTTGCAGTTTAGAAGTGAAATGTCAGGTGTTTCGTAGTGCCGGGCGATACTCATGTTTATGTCCAACCATTTACTTCAATTAAAGAAAAAAAATTAACCACCAACTCCTACGTAACCGCAAGAGTAGACACAACCTTCCTCGATTATGTGAATGGATTTCGTTCGTTCGTGCGCGCGAATCACAAGTTTCAATTCTTGTGCGAATTGGAGGTTATGTCCGATGTTTAGCACTTTGTGTTTATGTACTTTGGCTCCGAGGATTTTCGGTGTTGTAAGGAGCTGATTTTTTCTGAAGGTGTGTCGATTGATGCGTCAAAGCTCGATTTAAAAGATGCCGAAAGAGACGGAAGTGATCGGAATTGACAGCCCTACTGATGGTGAGTCATGGACACTTTTTTCTCACGATATTTACATTTTTAAATGATGAAATTTCCTGGTCGACAAATGTCGTCGTTCTAACGTTTTTACACTGACTGAATAATCAATATTTTCCCAAACAACCGCTCATACAATTTCCTTTTCACATCGATGTATTTCACGTTGTAAAATGTTTTTTGAGGTTATACATACGAGAACAACAAATCCTACGTACTTTCTCATGTTTTCCGGATATTTTGCTGGGGCTGCTTTGTACATTCCACATCTCACGAAGAGTGAAATTCTTCTTTTACATCTCGAATTCCCACCGTGTCGTTTTGAGGTTATGTCACGAAGTTTTTCACTGATTAAATGCCTCGAACCCATTATTCAAGATGTTGAAGTTTGCATCGTTGGAATGCAACGGAATTATGTTCTCTATTCAGTAGAGCTCATCATTATTATTCAATATTTGGTCTGAACAGTAAAACGATCCTGTCTTCCGACCTAAAAACTCAATCCACTCGAAAATTGGCATGATTTTCAAAATCCAATAAATATAAATGTCCAAAATATTTTTCATTGATTCTCAACGTTGCAAACTTCAGAATCATTGATTCTGTAATGGAATACTCATTCTTCAATATTCACCACAAGTTTCTGCGAATGATTTTCCCAGCACGAAGGGAAAAATAGGAATTATAAGATTTCACAAAAGCAAGGCCCTTGGCCTCAGAAATCAAATCGAATTTGTTTTTATTCAAAAGTCTCAAATGGTTGTATGTCGTGATATGTACAGAACTGAGTTTCGAGTCACGCCGATGCTTTTTCTTCTCTTTCGGAGATCGCTTCAGATTTTTTAAATCCAATACAAAGAGCGCCGATCGCTCCAAGACCTCTGCCGATGATGAAAAGGGTTGAAAAAATAAAACGAAACTGTGTGCGATCACGTCATCGTAGCCCATTCAGGAAATTCGTGAAGATCGAAGACGTACACTCCCCAAGTAGAAAATACAGCGGTGGTAACAATCAGCGTTATTATAGTCGGCCCTATGCCAGCGATCACAAAGTCTCTCGTTTTTATGTGACCCGCTGCGGCGGCAATAGCGTTTGGAGGAGTTCCCACTGGCAGATGGAACGAGAAGGAGCAGCAAATTCCGGCAGGCAACATCAGGAACAAGGGATGAATTTTTATGGCGACGCACTGCAAATTAAGGGCAAAATTATCGATTTCATTGATAAATAATGAGAATTTACTTTTTTGCCAAAAATATTCCTCGCTTGCGATAATACAGTTTGGGGTACACCGTTTTTTTTTTGTATTCAAGCGGATGGTCCAGGACAAAGTCGGATTTTGTAAAAATTCGATTGGGAATACTCGAAAAAATTGGGGGAAAAATTGTAAAAAAATAGACAACGAGGAAATTGGAATTTTCATGGAAACTCACCATTTCTGCCAAGACTGGTAAAATAATATTAGCGACTGCAACGTTGGCAGTTAGTTCGGTGACCGACTCGGCAAACAAACAGACAATGAAGAGCATAACAATGGAATTCATAAAACGAAGTCCCTCGAGGGTTTGTCCAAGTTTCACGGACAAGCCGGAGGACGTGCTACCAGCTGCAATGGCAAAGCCACCGCCAAGCACGAGAATAAGACTCCAGTGCATTTTTTCGTGTATCGTTTTCCAATTCATCAGCGCTGGCGAAGGCTTCGTCGGTCTCTTGCTCGGGTCTCTGCTGAACGCCTTGAGGAAATCCAATTTTGTTGGAATCATGAATAACACGATCGTGAAGGCGATCGCAGCTGTTGAATCTTTCACGGGGCTGCAAAAAGTAATAATGAAAAGTAAAATAAAGATACAACTAAAAACAAAATAAAATCAGATTGAAGAAAAAAAAGTTTAGGAATCAGTTCGAAAAGAACGAAAACGACGATATTGTAGTTTGCATCGTTGGAGTGCAACGAAAAATATTCTATCCATTCCCCATTTTTTTATGACTGAAGTCTGCAACGTTGAGATTCAACGAAAAATATTTTCAATATTCATTATTTATTGAATTTTAATAATCATGGCAATTTTTCGTTTTTTTTTGAGATTTTAGGTGGAAAGAGAGGATCGTTTGAATATCCAGACCAAACATTGAATAATGATTTTTTTTTTTTTTTCATTTTCTTCACTTCAATTTTTCTTTGCCATTCAATTTGTAATTTTCAAAAATGTTCCCAGACGAAAATAATGAATTCCGTTGCATTCCAACGATGAAAATTTCAACATTATCAAAAATGATAAAAAATCAAGAAGAATATATAAATAAAGCTCACAGATCGGTGATGTACGCTGGCCATCCTTTCATGAAGCCAGGACTTCTGAAGAACCATAATAGGATAACGGCAATGAAGAGGACACCGACGACAGATTCGTGCCAAGTCACAGGTCCGAGTTCCTTGTATTTTTTGTCGATCACATCAGCTGCTACTTTTTCTCCCTGTTTCCCAATATCAATGGCTTTCGCGTCGTCGCTCTTGGAGCGGAAGAGTCCCATGTACATTATTTGGAGCCAGAGCCAAGTGAGAAATCCCATGAGCAACATCGGTGGGACGGAGTAAAGCATCCACGCGGCAAAACTAATTCCAGGGCTATGCGGAAACCGACTGAAATAATAGGACACGAATATTTTATTCCAAATATCGACATACGAACGAAACAGAAAACACAACGCAGTTTGCCACGATATTAAAGTTTGCATCGTTGGAGTTGAACGAAAAATATTTTATCCATCGACCATTTTTTAGCTTTTTGGAATTGCCTCATTTTTCTTTGACATTTAATTCACTGGGTCTCTCAGACCCAGTGTGTAAAAGACCGCACTGGGTCTCTCAGACCCAGTGAGTAAAAAACCGCACTGGGTCTAGCAGATCCAGTGGGTCTCTGAGACCCAGTGTGATGGATAAAGATGAACCCTAGAACTCAGGTGCACGTGAATTTCTAGCACATGGATTTTCTCCAGCTGAATCTATCAAACCAAAAACATTCAGTTTTTGATTTTAAAAAATGTCCATAGAAGGACACTGCAATTAAATTTTAGGCTCTGCTTTCGAAAATAGAATAAAATAATGAATTCCGTTGGATTCCAACGATGTAAACTTCTACACGATCATTTATTGCACTGTGAAAGAATGACTGTGTAGACAACTTTCCGGAAGATTGCACATTGACAGAAATAGGAAGAGCGAAGTGGGTTAAAAAGTGGGGTCAAGGCGATGGGATGAGGTTGCATAACTTTTTCACCAACAAAATATTTATACTCGCCTCTCGTAGATCCCTTTCATCGTTAAATTTGTACCGGATCCGACTATGGTACCAATACCTCCGAGACTCGATGCATACGCGGCTGTCAGATAATAAACCATCGTGCTATGTGTCGGCCTTTTTTCACTGAAATTTTTACCAACAATTAAAATTAAATAACGATAAAAAAATAATCTGATTTTTTTTTGTCAATGGTTTAAAGAAATTCGGCAATTATTTTGGAATCGTAATCGAAAGAAAAATGTTGGCGATTCCTCCAAGTTTTCGATTCGCCACGAATTACTTGGAAGCCAAGGATTTCTATGCACGGTCGATTTGACGATTACGACAAGACGCGAAAGGATCAAGTATCAACGTACGCTTCTCTGCCTTCCTCCACCTCGGAGCTGTCGTCTTTGATGTACATGTTACCGAGCCCTTGCTAGAAAATGATGAAACAACAAAAAATCGATAAATATCGAAATTTCATGCAGTAACGATAAAGATTCGCATTTTTTGGGGAACTTACAGCCTCGAGTTCACTCAGCACGGTGTCCATTATCGGTAACATCATCGCCGTAGCTGCCGTGTTCGAAATCCACATGGATATAAACATCGTTACGAAAAAAAGTCCCAAACTGAGTTTCCTGTGGCTGCAGCCTATGCACTTTATAAAAAGAAGAGCCAGGCGCATGTGCAGCCCGGAATTTTCTATTACGATCGCTATAACAAGACTACCGATGAACATCATTGTCGTGTCGTTTATATAACAGTCGCACGTTTTTCCTGTGCTCAATATTCCCATCAGAGGATAAAGTACGATCGGTATTAACCCGGTGATCGGTAAAGGCAAAACTTCCGTCACCCAAAACATGGCCATGATTACGATGACGTAAAGACATCTGGTCATCTGTACGAAAACGCAGGAAAAGAAAGAAATCGTTTTAACGCGCCATTCGAGAGTCTCAAAAATACGACGTTGAAGTTTGCAACGTTGGGATCGAACGAAAACTATTTTTTTGACCAATTGTTTCCTGAATTTTCAAAACCACCACAATTTTTCGGCGCCATTTAGTTTCTGAGTCGGTATTCATTTTTTTCTATGTTTCAAAAGCAGAGCCAAAAATTCACATGCAGTGTCCGTCCATGAAAATTATTTCCAAATGAAAAACGCAATGTCAAAGATAAATTGAGGCCATTCCAAAAATCCAAAAAATGGTGAATCGATCGAATTTCTTTCGTTGGACTCCAGCGATGCAAACTTCATTATCGTCTTTATAATGTTTAATAGCAAAGACACGAATTCTTACCACCGAGTTGTTGTTGATGATCATGGGCAGAAGAATAATAGGCCATAGTATTATAACAAAGTTTTTCCAGTAGAGACACAGAAAATTCCTCAATAATTTGAAAAAGTTATAATTCTCCCTGTAAAAATGGAAAAAATTGGAGTTTGAATAAAAAATTGGCGTCGTGAATTCTTCAGCAACAAATTTCAACAAGCTTGATGCATTTTTCAAAGTCATACAATCATTTAAAAACAATCGTTTTGGCTTTTCCTATGAAAAATGGAAAAAGTACAAACCGTTTAAAATTATTCGTCTGGACTGTGAGCCGAACGTCCTCGATGTTTTTCTCCATCTTCGGGGGGTCAATTGCCATCACTGCAACAATTGGAAAATTGTAACTAAAGGTTCGCATCGTAAATATCTATTTCCAGGGCGGAAATCACGACTAAGCGTTCATTAGTCATTTTTCTCGAAGCAAATGGCAAGGGTGATGGATCTCGTTGAAGTTTGCATCGTCGGAATGCAACGGAATTCATTATTTTAATTTTTTTCTCGCTGGAGAGCGCAAAATGAAAAAAAAATTGAATGTCAAACGGAAATCGAGGCAATTCCGAAAATGATAAAAATGGTGAATGGGAAAAATGTTTTTCGTTGGGCTCCGACGATGCAAACTTCAATATCGTCGAATCGATTGGAAAAAATTGGAGGAAATGGTTGCCAAAGGCTCTCGAGACCTCAGCGAAATGAATTTTCTCGAAAAAAAAAGTTTCAAGGTCAAAGTAAATGGATGATGATCGCCTTTTTCACGATGTACAATCCGGACACCCTGGTGATGCGAGCGCATAATATTTCCTTGCCACATGTAACTCATGGTCGTGTCATTTGATGCACAAATGGATGTAACTGAGTTGAATTGACGTTATGGCTTGTGGCTATTAAGCATCAACACAGAAGTGAACGAAACAGTAACGAATCATCTTTTTAACTCAAAAGATTGTTCAGGTCGTGGTAAAATCGTGTCACTCCGGAATTCTCCAATCATCGAATCGTTTTTCACTAATTCATTGAATTAATAAACATTCCATTCATCGAGAATATCAATCGAGCAATTATTGAGATTTTTCTATCCCAACGAATCGTCCGCTATAAATTTTTACACGAAGATCGTTCAAGTTTATGGGGAAAAATAAAAAACGTGATCAAAACCCCATAAAAGTTGGTGAAGAAAAATTTTCCCCATAAACGTTGTGATTAAAAATCTTTCCCAGTGAATTTACCAAAGGCTCACTTGTCCAATTTTAAACATCAGGACGAGGCAAACAATTATTTGAAACATTCAACAATTTCCTAGCGATCTGCTTATTTTTTTCTCAAATATTCAACTTTTTTTTTTTGGACTGAGGAAATAATTTCCTGATTCGTAAACTACGAGGAAGTAATTCACAAGGTTTACGTGGATTACTAAAACTTTTGTGACTGTTTGTCATCGTGCCTTGGCCCATATTTCGTTTTGACATTGAAAAGAATCAGTTTTTTTTTCATCATTTATCGCTCGGGAAACGCAATCGGGCTTGACGAAATGTATAATTTCATGGGCCTAAATCGACCGAATAATGTCTCATTCGTACGTTAATCTGTAACCAATAGAAAGCCATTTCATTTGGTTCGAAGCGGTTCGTGCACGTCGTTCCAAAGTCATTACACTTGAGCACACAAATTCGTGTGCAAGTTTTTTCTCCACTGATCTTCGAACGTATCGAATGCATGGTTTTCATTCGAATGATAATAATAGTGAAAATCATAATAAAAAATTGAAGCAAACGCGATTAAGGTGGAATAAGCAGCGAAAAATATTTTCAATCTCCCAAATTCGATTTTTCTTTCCATTTTATTTAAATTTAAATGTTAAAAATGAAAACTTTTAATATTTGGAGAACATTATTTTTTCAATTTATTATTTGTGGCAATTTTAAATCACGGCAATTTTTTTTGCAACGTTTAACGCATTCTCCATCGAACGTCTCACGCATCGAATGCATTTCGAGTCACAGACCACTGCAACTAAAATGACCGCGCAACACCAACATTAATTTTCATAAAATGCAAACCCAATAATCTCACGCGAGCCCAACAGTTCCATCGATTGAAAAAAAAAAGAATCGATACCGATCCCTTATCAATGCGTTAGATGAGAGTATCTACAAAAAATGCAAGATTCGCGCTGAGCGTGAAATTCCGTTGTTTGCAGCATAAAACAGTTTCAACTTTTTTTCACCTACAAAATTCTTTTTCCTCTTGTGGTTTATCTTCCAATGTTTGCTCGTGAAAAATTCTCTCAGGATTCTCGAGAATCATTGTCGCGTGAAGTTGCCAACATTTCTTGATGGTATCGTCGTCAAAGAAACGTAGACGTGTGTCGCGGAGACAAACCGTAACCCCGTTAATATATATCTCACTTGCACCACTTAACCCCACGTTTAACGAATCAATGTTCTCCACACTCAATCTCTTCAAATATCACAGTAACATATTTTTAATTTAACGTCTTTTCCATTCGCATTATTGCATTAATAAATAACAATAAATTACATAAATAAAAAACAAATGAACGAACAAATATTACGACGAATTGCAAACGTTAATTTTAGGAAAAAATTTTTTCTAATTTAATTGGAAACTCCGGACAAGTTTCGATCGCAAGTTTTCACTTACGAATAACCTTCTTTACGTTTTTTTATTCATCTTTATCCTCTCGAAGAGCAGTGTAGACGAGCCTCCGCCCGCAGCCATAGATATGCCGACACTTGATGGATCTGGCATATCGCTAACGATTAATTACTAATTTACCAAACTTTCTCATTAAGATCGTCAAAAAACACCCAAGTTTAGAAAATTTTTATGTTCTGCCATTCCTAATATCCTTCCTATCAGTTTCTTGTGACGTACTTTAAAGGAAAACCCCATAAAATATTATCCAAGTGGCAAAGAAAAATATCGTTCTATAAACGACAATGTATTTCTTACCGCGGACGAGGTCGCGAGCACAGGGAGTATCGAACAAGTCTTAGAAAAATGTAAATTTTTCCTGGTTTCCACATCGATTCTTCTTTTTTTTGTTCGAATGGCAAAAATTTCCAAAATTCAAGTGTCTGCTCCGCATGAAATAAAAGTCTGATCGTCTGGTCGATTTTGAGTGAAATTTATAGACGAGCAATCTATGATAAAAAATTTATCGACTTGCTGTGCAATCGCGATCAATCATGCAGTCCAAAAACCAATTTATTAGCTTCCTCTTCATTCGCGAACTAATTTATTACCCAAAAAATGAAATAAATTTTTCCCGAGTAGGGTAAAGTAAACCTTTTTTGAAAATCAACGACGATTTCGTCATTTTACATTTTTCAGTCTCTGGAAAAACCAGATTTCTGTAATTTCAATCGTTTTTCTTTCTTTTTTGTTACTTGCAGTCTGCAATTTTTTTTCAAAAAATATTGAAGTTTGCATCTCTGGGGTCCAGAGGACGATGTTGAAGTTCGCATCGTTGGAATGCAACGAAAACTGATTATTTTTTTTAGCATCGACCAAAATTTTCATACAGTATTTGTCAACGATAATGGGACAGTCTTCTTTGCAATTGGAAAACTAAATTTACTAGAATAATTGGAAGTATCCCATTAATTATCAAAACAATGAGAAAAAAATAGATTTTTCGTTGTATTCGAACGATGCAAACTTGAGTATCATTCCTACGAGAAATATTTGACCGTTCAACATTTTCCTGATTTTCGGAATCGCCTCGATTTTTCTTCGACATTCGGTTTTTAATTTGCAAATAATTTTCATGGATGGACACCGCATGGAAATTTTTTAGCTCTGTTCTAGGAAAATAGAATAAAATAATGGATTCTGTGGCATTCCAACGATGCAAACTTCATTTGTGTAACACAATTTTGGGCTCTCGGAGCGAAGAGATAAAATATTAAAGTTCAATTCTTTGTTTCAATTGACATTTTCTATTTCTCTTATTTTCCATCAGTTGTTTATTAATGATAATAAAAAATAAAAAATCGACTCTCGATAAGAAAGAAAAAGCGAAACGTCAGCTACGCTCGAGAGTTCTATTGCAACCGTAAATAAAGATTGCCCTTTGATGTTGATTTCTTTTATTCAAACGAATGCGTCAGTACAATAATGACGCAGCTTTTATATTGTTAGATCGGAAACGAACGTTGATTTCCCTCTCAGCCTCGCTGCTGGGTTCAAGCTCATTGAACCGTTGTTCAAATTTGAATAAAGCAAAATAATAACACAACCACACTTAATCAGCCGCGAATATTCCATTCTGGTCCGAAGATTATCGTCGTAGCTTTTCCTCGAATATTTCCAATTAATAAAAAAATTCTTCCATATTATTCGGCGAAAAGATCTTAAAATTTTTTTTTTTTGTTATCAGGACAGTTTGCCAACATTCCTGCAGTAGTTAATGGTCCCAGCTATCTTAGACTAACGCTCGTGTGTACTATTTTTCCTCGAACACCTGTTCAAATGAAATATTCCACATAAGCATCGAATTCATCGATGAAATTTTACTCTGCAGCCTTCGATCTTTAGAGTCTTGAGAAAGTTAACATTTGGAGCTTTCGTGAATGAAAAACTTTGTTAACAATGAAAAAAATATTCTCAAAATAGTTTGATTATTAATGTGTGACAAAAATTTTGAACAAAAAAACTTTCAGCTGAAATGGTGTAGTTCGAATCGTTGGAATGCAACGGAATTCATTCATTCATTCTATTTTTTCGACAGCAGAGACAAAAATTAAACTGCAGGTCCGGTCCATGACAATCTTTGCAAATGAAAAACTAAATGTCAGAGAAATATTGAGACGATTCGAAGATTTTTAAATATGGTGAATGGATTAAAGATTTTTCGTTGAACTCCAACGATGCAGACTTCCATATCGTCTGAATATTTTGTGAGATATATTCACGTCTTATTAGACTTTGTCACGTACAACAAAAATTTTCGTTGCGTTCGTTGCCGATTTGAACTCTGTTGCCTTATGAATAACGTTCGGCAACAATGCTCGTTAAATTTCTGTTTTTTTTTTTCAAGTTGCGAAAGATCTGCTCCCGAGGCTTGTACCGTTACGATAATGATCGTCGAAAATTTGGCCACTTTATGTTTTTGCCAAGCTGGGTCACTGGACCAAGCGTTGCGCTTCGCTCTGGCGTTCAAAATTCCCCACAATTCGAAACATGCACCACTGACTCTTGTAAACAATTCGTTTTTTCTCGCTCACTCGAGGGCTGCGTTCATTATTCGTAAAGAATTAGCGATGCAATGAAATGCATCGGAAAATGCACCGAATGCATCGAAACAAACGAAGTTGTCAATGGAATTCCCAATCATTTACAAATTGGGCTGGAATTTGTCTCAATCATCGAGATTCCTTTCCAAATATATTCATTCCCGAATCCACGATATTGAAGTTCACATCGTTAGAGTCGCACGAAAAATCTTCGATCTATTCACTGTTTTTCAGATTTTCGGAATGGCCTCAATTTTTCTGTCACATTCAGTTTTTCATTTGCAAATAATTCTCATAGACGGAAACTGCGTGTGAATTTTTGGCTCTGCATTGAAAAAAAAANAAAAAAAAAAAAAAAAAAAAAAAAAAAAAAAAATACTGGTTTCCGTTGCATTCCGACGATGCAAACTTCGAAACCATCGGAAACATCGATCACAGTTTCGGTTCACACTCAATGAATTTCCTATTTCCCCGAAAAATCAATTCCACCAAAAAAACTCACCGCAGCTGTAAAAGTAAATTAGATTTTAATCTAAACAGCACTCATTAGATTTCGGCGATTTTATCCGACAGTTGTTTCGTCGACGCGGACTAATTTATTTCCACTTAACTGGCACGTGTGAAAAAAGAAAAAAATTAAATTTCTATCAGAGACACTTTCCACGTGAAATGAGTTTTTTCCAGCACGAGGAAGAAATTAATGACTTTTTGTACACCGAGCTTCCCGATTGTTGGAATATTTCAACGTTTTCTTAATTAGTGACACGAATTTTTCGACGTACCGATTATTTCGATTTATAATTATGTTTTTTCTTTCGTTTCGATGAAACTGCAGTGAGTCTGGCGTGATCTCACACGACGAAGATCTAACGATCTCGTGTGTCAACCGCCGTCCGCAGACTGACGAAACTTGAACGAGTTTTGAGTCCCATATTTTCTTGCGATACTTCGGCCAAGTTGTGACCCTCCCCACCAACCTCCGAATCCTTTCTTTCGATACAATACACCCGCATCTTTCATTTCCATCGCTATTATTATTTATTTTTATTATTATTGTTGTTATGGTGTGTGTGTGTTTTTTTTTAAATGGTAAACACAATAATAATGATGCAATAATTGAAGAAAAATGCAATAAAATTCACAACGCATTCCGGGTCAAGTCCGCCTACTCGCGGAATAAAGTTGATCATTTATATACAGTCGTTACGTTTTCATGCGAGTGTCAATATCCCACGCTGAAGTAATGTTGAAGTTTGCATCGTTAAAATGCAACGAAATTCTGTTTTTCCTTCGGCTTATCATTTAAATTCAATTTTTGTCAGGACAATAAAAAGCTCTCTTTTGCCACACCCAAAAACCAAATGAGCACAACAAATTTCGGTTATTTAAAAAATTAAATAAGTGATTAGTAGAACAAATATATTTTTTCTTCGATCCCAAATAACTTTTTTTTTTAGGTTTTTATTTCGAGGACTGTGGACGAGGCTCGATGCTTGGGCTGGAGAAATTGCGATTTTTCGGGTTTTTTTTGCACGTGAAAATATCGAGTATGGGAACAATCTATCGATATGGTTTTTGTGCCACAAAATTGACACGCAAATTCAATTTTCATCGTCACGCCGTCGAGGGGACGATGATTGGAAAAAATCATATTTGGAAAATTGTTTGTTTCGATGAAAGTTGGCGAATTGAGCTTATCAAATTTCCAAGTGCTATGAAGAACGCTATGGGGAAAACAAACAGGAAATGTATTGAACTCCTTAGGGCTTGATATTCGTTTTGAAAAAGGGTTGGAGCGACTTTTCGGTGAATGAGGATCGAGTGCAGCTGCAAAGTTGACATGGAATTTTGTGTGTAAGCCCACACGATGGATACGAGTTTCCTTTCTCGCGGTAACGTTGTTTTTTTTTTTTCCTGTGGCTCGGAGAATTTGGACGATATCGAAGCTGGCATCGTTGGAGTCCAACGAAAAGTCTTCGATCCATTCACCATTTTTCGGATTTTCGGAATCGCCTTAATTTTTCTTTGACATTCGGTTTTTCATTTTCAAATAATTGTCCGGACACTGCGTTATTATTTTTGGCTCTGCTTCCGAAAAATAACGAATTCCCTTATTTGATGACGGAATTTTATAGCTCCAGGTACTTGATTCATAATTAACATTTGTACATGGAAAAGCTGCTGAATTACATTTTCACTCATTGGAATGAAATTTATTTTTCCCACTTGGGATCGTGCAATTTCCAAGTCTCTCCGTCTCTGCCTTCTCGAGACGAACTCTACGGGATGAAAGTTTGGTATTGAGCAACGCAGCTCGCGAGCAATTCGTTGTTATAACGCACTTTTTTGCGATGACGAAGCACCGAGAAAACTCGCACACGCTCATTGAGCGAAATCATAATTCAGGGACTTGTAAAACGATTAATTACTGCACTCGAGCTATTTAGAGTGTTGCTTAACTCCGCTAATTACAAATGCAAATGAGGAACGTATCGATTTCCTACTTTACGATGAGGAATTGAGTTGCAAAGAACGAATCAGTATCCAAAGAATATGAAAATCGATCAATCATTATCGACTTAATGGTGAACCTCGGTAATTGTTTTTTCCTTCGATTTTTGTTGAAAAAATCGATTATGATAGAATTTATTTGGAAAAGCTTTCCGAATGTATCCGAAAATTGTATTCGATCTGAATTTTATTTCGTGAACCTGCCCCGAAAAAAATCGTTCATCAAGTTTCTCAATATTTCGATGTTTTTCGTGTCGTTTTATTTTTCTCGCTCTGACGTTCATTTCCGAAAATATTTCTCGGTCGTCCGTCGATGTCGCCGAATACAATGGCATAAAATTAAATCGATACAATGACAAGGACTGATAATTGATAATATTACCATTATCCGGTGATTCAATGTTTAACATTGCCATCTCCTCCAATGATTTCTATTCTTGTCTGGTCTGAAGAAAAATTTCAATCACCATGTGTCTCGGCCGCATGAGTAAATAATCGAAGAAAAGAAAGTCCGACCGATGCATCGACACACACTCACTATTCACTTATTTACAATTTCACTGTTTATTCAAATCTTCTGAAAATTCTACTCGTTGCAGTTATTTTTTACGATATTTTAGTTCGCGTCGTTGGAGCTCAACGAAAAATATTTTATTCCGTCACCATTTTTTAGATTTTCGGAATCGCCCCAATTTTTCTTTCACATTCAGTTTCTCGTTTGCCAATAATTCTCATAGACGGACCTTGCGCGATAATCTTTGGAACTGCTTTCAAAAAATGAAATTAAATCTCGGATTCCGTTGCATTCCAACGATGCAAATTTCAACATCATTTTTTTCTTAAAAATCAACAGTACAGTTTACATTTTTCTTCATCGCTGAAGCCTCCCAAAGAGCAATCAATATTTCCTCCAGTTGGGAATAGAAATTCCAACTTTTTTCTGAATGAGGGTCTTAAGGTGATGGAGCAGTTCACCTCGAATTTTCGAAATGAAAATTCTCCGTCGTCGTTTGACTGATCAGAAAAAGCCTCTGTCAGCGCACGCAGGACGATGGCAAAAATCCGCTGACAGGGGCTTTTTTTTTATTGGTGAAACCGTATCAAAAATATTCAATTTCGAAAATTCCAGCTACTTGCAGCTATCTCTCTCGCACTCACATGGGCGAGAAAGCGACTGCTCCATCACCTTAAAAATTGTGAATATTTTCCCGGATGCTGTAAATTCAATATTTTGTGCAATTTTCTGTTTTTAAATCCCCGAGCTTTGCTCAATAATTATTTTTCCTGTAGACATTGGTTTTTTATTCCTCGCGGATTTTTTGTATCCTGCCTAATCGTAATGATCGAAATTGAGAAAAAAATAACGGTTTTTAATTTTTTGATTGGAAAAGAAAAAAGTTTTGTCGATTTATCAATGAAACGAATTTTCTCGAACAGCTGAATTCCAATCGAGATCCATTTCATTCATACGAACCGTCGCTACTACAAATTTTTCGTGATTTGCTCTCGCTCGGTGTTTCCATTCGGCAAATCGAGTNCGCTGACAGGGGCTTTTTTTTTATTGGTGAAACCGTATCAAAAATATTCAATTTCGAAAATTCCAGCTACTTGCAGCTATCTCTCTCGCACTCACATGGGCGAGAAAGCGACTGCTCCATCACCTTAAAAATTGTGAATATTTTCCCGGATGCTGTAAATTCAATATTTTGTGCAATTTTCTGTTTTTAAATCCCCGAGCTTTGCTCAATAATTATTTTTCCTGTAGACATTGGTTTTTTTTCCTCGCGGATTTTTTGTATCCTGCCCAACCGTAATGATCGAAATTGAGAAAAAAATTACGGTTTTTAATTTTTTGATTGGAAAAGAAAAAAGTTTTGTCGATTTATCAATGAAACGAATTTTCTCGAACAGCTGAATTCCAATCGAGATCTATTTCATTCATACGAACCGTCGCTACTACAAATTTTTCGTGATTTGCTCTCGCTCGGTGTTTCCATTCGGCAAATCGAGTTCTTACACGACAAGGACTTCCGAGTGTTTATCCAATAATTACTCCGGCTCGACTTCGGACTTGATAAGGCTCGAAATCTCGTTCGATAAAGTTTGTGGATGTGAAAAATCCTCACGCGAGCCCTTAAGCCTGTTTTTCAAAGTTTGTCTAAATGGAAATATAAAAGAATTAGAGGAAATTGTGAACTTGAAGCCAACCGCTTTACGATACACAAGATATTTATCATGCGTCATTGTCACCAAAGTTTATGAGGTACGATAGTCATTTGTAATTATTATTTATTACATATCTATTATTTCACGTTCACGGAAAGCCGAGCGTTTGGAGTTAAATATTTATTTGAAAAATGATAAGCATTCTAGGAGCAGAAAATTGTACTTTTGGTCCATGATAACGCCAAGATATAAACACATAAAATAGTCCAACGTGCCGATTGTAAATGAAACGATTATTAATGGCTTGGGAGATTGCTGAGGTCGATGCTACAACGAGGAATGAATATTTCCGAGTCTATTTTCCATGCAAAAACGATTTTTTTCCAGTTTATTAGGAGCCGGAAGGCTGCCAGCAATTATTTCGCATCATTTCCATAAATTCCATAATATTGAAGTTCGCATCGTTGGAGTGGAACGTAAAAAATTCTATTCATCGATCATTTTTTTTTATTTTTCGAATCGCTTCAATTTTTCGTTGACGGTCAATTTTTTAAGCGCAAAAATTGTCATAGACGCACACTGCTGCACACTGCAGTTAAATTTTGGGCTCTGTTTCAAAAAAATCAAATAAAATAAAGAATTGCTAATATTACTATGGGATTTTTATCAACGAAACAACAAAACTGCTGATCGGTGTGATTGGATCGACAGTCAAATAAATGACGAATAATCACGATGGAAAAATCAATTTCATCGTCGAGTGATGAAATCATTCGATCGAAATATCTCGATGAAAATAAAAAATCACTATTTTAATGTCACAATGTTTTTATTTGCTTGTCCATGCGTGCTGTGTGATCAAAATATTTGGCTCAATCTTGGGATCGAACATAGTTCACCATTCGGAATTTTTCATATTTTTCATGAAATACGAAACGCAAAAATCTTCTCGAAGCTCTGCACATTTTGTTTTCAAGGCTCAGGCAATTTTTTTTTCGTTCCAAAGCATTTTTCCATTTCACCTGATTTCGCAAAATGGAGCAATGATTTCATTGCAAACTCCACGAATTTTTTTTTTCTAATTGTTCTGAACTCTTAAAAACTCCGCGACGGACTAATTTTTATGGTGAATTTCGATGACTGTTGTGTCGAGCGAATCAGTGTCCAAAGATTCTTTTGCAAACCTGATAAAAAATTCCAGCGCACAGAAACAACGAAATTTATTTCGCACTCGAGTCTCCACAGCTCGGCAGATCCGTCGATCGATTCGTAATTGATTATCAACATGAGAGTTTGCATAACTCATTTGAGATCCTCACAGCGAACGATTCGCTGCAACTGCGATTCGTGCCCATTGCACATGAGGAATTTTTTTTTTTTTTTTCAATATTTTTGTTTTTTTATCATCGGAGTTTATTTTCTTGTAAATTATTCCGCGAGCTTTGTCGAGAACGAGTGAGCGATGCACAACGAGCCATTTTGAATCACGACGTTAGCCAACGAGTTTTTTTGGCAACTTTTCAATTTTACGTCAAATCGCGTTCAACACGACGCACGAGGAATTTACGAAAAATTAATCAAGCGAAACGCAGCACACGGGCTCCTCCAGCTTCGGATTTTTCCCCCGACGAATTGAATTTTTTTTTCGCTACTTTTTGCTTTCGAATTTTGACCAATTTTCGAAAATTCAGTCCCTTCGGGCTTTCCGCCAAACTATTCGAATAATCGTTCCTGCTCTTGGCCCGGTCGCCATCTCACTGTCATACTGCTGTAGGTCTACGAACCAGTTTCTGCAGATTCGCCAATTTCGTCATCGAGAGCCATCGAGTGGTAAACGTCGAAAAAAATTGGAATAAAAAATCAACTGGTTCGCTCGGCATTCGACGACAATTTGATTTTCCTTTCCGTGCATTATTTTGTTGAGGAAAAAAAACAACACATTGTATAGAATTATTTTAGTCGCTCTTGACTGATTTTTTTTTGTTTTTGTCATAATTTTGCAGCAAAATACAGAGTCTACGCAAGTATAGCCTTTGCTGTATTACTCCTTGGAGTCGGGGTACCATTATGGTGGCACACGACTGCAGTTCCGAGAGTCCGACTTCCTTACTCCGGCATAGCCAAATTGTCGGAGCTCGAGATGAAAATAAAAGTTAACATTATTGTTGCTGGCCTTGAGAAGAACCGTATCGAATTACTGGCTGAAGAAATTTCACGAGCTTTTCGAGACTCTGGTACGTACTTTTATGTATTTCCTCATTTCTCGTCTCGTTAATTTTCCTTTTTTTTCCCCTCACGATATTATTAAGTAATAATTGGATTTCTTACGACTCTTTGGAATCTCGTAATGTTGAATTAGACGAAGACAGAAACGCCGATACTCAAAAAATTGTCGTTTCAAGAATTTTCAAAAATTTGTTTTTCAAAAAGATCGACACAATTTTATTTATTTTTTATTACGATATTATTGAATAATAATTGCATTTTTTATGAATTCTCGTAAAATTGAATTGATTTGACGGAGAGAGAAACACTGATCCTCAAAAAATTAACAGTTTCAAGATTTTTCAGTATTTACATTGCAAATAGATGGAAAAAAAAGTTTCCTATCGTAGCGATAACATTTTCGTAAATATTTTCCACATTCGAGCCTCATCGTTGAATCGTGTTTCATTTATCACGAAAAATATCGAAAGAATTAAACAAAAACTGATTTCGAGGCCTTGCCCAGGTCAGAATCCTTGATCGGAACGTTTGACCCGCACCTTTAAATCGATCTTGAAAAGTTTATTTCCGGGCTATTTACATTTGCGATTTAATGCACAGCGGCGATTATTATTTATCAATTGAAATAAACTTTCTCGTTTAGAACCGTACAGCCTGAACGTGAAGCACGAATTAATTTCGTTGAAGCTCGTATGGTCAGCTCACACGCCAGTGGATCTCGAAAAAATCGCCAAAACTTTTGACCTCAACGTTGGTGATTTGTTGCTACTGGAGTCTCCAAACGTGCAGAGTGTTCTGGTGGGGCCAGGACGCACTATATTTTTTTCCAATGGCACAAGTGAGTCTCAAACATTTTATATCAATTTTCCAGAATTAATGTCATTAACGAAATTTTAATGAACAGGTCAATCATTACAATTAATAGACACTCCATAACGTTGCAGTGAATTATTTTGAAACGAGAAATCAACACGTAACAAACTTAACTATGAGGAAATGCATTGCATTATTCCTGAATTAGTCCGATGAATTCGTTAATTCATCGAATAATAGCTCACGCAATTAAGCACGTTGTATGGCAATGGTCAAATTCTGAAATTTATTTTTTCAGTTTTTCTTACATTCAAATTGGTTTGCGAGCCTGAGTTGATTTAAAAAAGTTGTTAAAAATTGACTAAAGAACAACAACCTCTAAATTCAAGATTGTCCGAAGTAATCTGTATTTTTGAAGTAACAAACAAAATTTTGAAACAATTTTACAGTCGACTTTTTTGAAAAACTAAATAAAGCTTCTTGGATGTTAGATAAAAGTGTGTGCAACGTTTTAAGAGGCTTCACCATTTAGAAATCGAAATATTTAATGATTAAACACACGCTCTTGTGAGAAACTACTGAAAATTGTGATTTTTATAAATAAATATCTCGACGTTAACATGGTGAAACCTCTTAAAATTGTGCCAACTATTACGAATCACTATTCTCTTTGTGTGGTAAAAATTCGAAGGAATTCTATCGGTAGAAAATCTAAAATACAACATCCTTATCAAAGCGAATGTGTGAAATGAAGTTTGCATCGTTCGAATGCAACCGAATTCATAATATTATACTATTTTTTGAAAGCATAACCGAAAAATTAAAAAAAAATTGTTTGGGTTCATCTATAGTGCAGCGTTCATCTATAACAATTATTTGCAAATGAAAAGCTGAATTTGTGAAATGTAAGAAATGAAGTTTGCATCGTTGGAATGCAACGGAATTCATAATTTTATTCCATTTTTTGAAAGCAGAACCAAAAAATTTAAATGCAGCGTTCATTTATAACAATTATTTGCAAATGAAAAACTGAATTTGAAAAAAAAAAATTGAAGCGATTCCGGAATAAAAAAATATGGTGAATAGGAAAAATTCTTTTCGTTGGACTCGAACGATGCAAACTTCAATATCGTAAAACTAACGCAAAATCCAATCGAATAATTGTTCGATATTTTTGTCATCAGCTGGAGCAAAGTTGTCCGAGGTCCTGAGAAAATGGATATTGCGAGACGAGTCTGTTGCACTGACGAAAAATGCATTGACCGATCCAACAAAGTATAGCCTGGACGAAGAAAATCGTAGACGATTTCCAGCCAGTTCGGCTTACGACGTTCTGCTGACGTTGGTCAATCCGGAACCGGAAAAACTGACGGTTAAATGGGATTTGCCGAGCCTGGCCGATGGTCGGTCTGATCGACGCTTTACTATCTACCAACATCATTGAAATTCTACAAAATCGAGTCTCCATGAACATGAAAAACAACGCTCGATTTATTTTTTTTTTCGACAGATTACCTCGAACCGTTTCTCCAAGAGATTTCCATCGTCGCCAATTTTTCCATCAAATCTCAGTGGCTTTATCTCATGCCTTTGGACGTGTCGCCCAAACAAATTCCTGACAGTAGTCCACGCGGTAGACACTACGCACTTCCGGAAGAAGTTTTGCCACAATTGATTACGCCTTTAGAAAAGAAACTCGGTAAGTCGATAAATTAGTTGACCTAATGACCAGCATTTATTTTTCGAACTCGACAATCATCCATAACTCCGTTCCAAAACCGACTTTTCGATATAAATTCACAAAAGAACCGAAAGTATCGAAATATTTGAGAAACGATTCGACAGAGTTACGAATAATTGCCAAAAATTTCAAATATTGTCCAGATGATCGATTGAGTAAAAAAAAAACTCCAAGTTCACAATCCCCGTAATATAGTCTCGTAAAAAATAATTTGCGAATTAGTGATAAATTTCGAGATCGATTTATACACCGAGAGAATGAAACAAGAAAAAAAAACATTGACAGCAGTTTCATGCGAAATATAGAGACGTGCAGACATTTTTTCACGACTTTGTCCGCACATAAATAAGCCACCGTTAGCGTTTGAGGGTCAATTTTTTAAATTCTCTCCTGTTGATGTAAAAATTGTGCGACGTTTTACTGCCAAGTGATGAAACTTTCGTTTTAGCATCACAGATCAGTTTGCATCCATGCATAAATCTGGTCGTGTACGTAGTTCCGTGCGACCAATCGCCTCTTCATATTTACACGAGAAGTGGCTACCGGCCAAAAGCCATCAACAATGTCGAGGCTTTTCTTTCACCGAGGTGAGATTTCCTGAAAAAATAAAACTCCACTATATCGACAAATTCGATCGAAAAACAATAATTATTCGTCTCCACTGTTCAAGATGGGGAGGCATCGTGATAGCGAATCCTCCGTCGGAAGATTGCGAGGATGCTGAAGGTGACAAGGCGGTCGATGTGGTACCAAACGCTCCCACGATAATGGGAGTTTTTATTGCTCAGCTGAGATTACTCTTGGGAATTCCCGATTCGGTAACTATGGAGAAATAATTTCGGGCGATCGGACTGGCTCGATCCGCATCAATTCGAAATGGTTCATTATTTTGTTCATTCCTTGTTAACACAGGATGAAAATATCTCCGGAGTCGAGGTCCTGCCGCTTGTAGGCTCAAAGCCACGCGACTGGGAACTCGATGCTCTTTTACGAATCCGCACCGTCGAACAGTTGACTTCGGCTAAATTAACCCTCCAATCACTCGCCCAACTTCTCGAGGAAATCAGCAATATCGTTATAACCGAAACGGTCGGTAATAGAATAAGCAATGCGTTGCGACTCGTTGAGAGTTCGGCGGAACGTTTAAGGGAAGGTCAGCTCAGTCAAGCTTTCCTACTGAGCAAAGAAGCTTTCGTCATCGCCGAAGAAGCCTTCACCGATCCCTCGCTCCTGGCACTTTTATATTTTCCTGACGACCAGAAGTGAGTGTTTTTTCTTTATCCTGCCGTTCGGATTGTTTCCATGAGTTTTGCGTCATTTTTCACGTTCGAATAAGATTGAAAATTCAATTTTTCCAAACCGAATTTTTTAGTCGCACACGTTTCTCCATTTTCCCATGAATAATAAAAGGGAAAATAACAATTTTCTATCGAAATTTTGTCGCCACTAATTCGACAATCGAATTCTGGAGAAAACTTAACAACTGATGTTCATAATTTTTCCCAGATTCGCTTGAAAGATCGTGCTGATTCCCGAAGAATGCAAAAAATGACGATATAAAAGTTCGCATCTTTGGAGTCCAACGAAAAATGTTTAATCCATTGACCATTTTTCAAATTTTCGGAATCGCCTCCATTTTTCTTTGACATTCAGTTTTTCATTCGAAAATAATTGTCATACGCGAACGCGACCGCGTCTTAATCAATTTCGGCTCTGCTTCCAAAAAATATAATGAGTTAAAACATTGGGTTGCAGCACAGCAACGATACAAACTTGATGGAAAAAAAAACGTGTCGACAAAATTCGAAGATAAATCGAACGATTGCAAAGTAGTTTTATTCCGTAAGGCGTCGAACTGATTTTTCGAAGGTGTCGAAGAAACTCGTTTCATTATTATCCACTTTTATCTTTTCCAACAGATACGCAGTGTACATTCCACTATTTCTACCTGTGATGATCCCAGTATTATTGTCCTTGAAGAATATCAAGAGGTTCTACTTTCCCTCTCGAGCGGAAGAAATGGAAGAAGAACCGAATGAAACGCCGGAGGAGCAAATTGATTGCGAGGACGAAGACGAAGATGAGGATGAGGAAGAGGATGAAAAAGTCGATTAGAAAGGTTGAAAAATTTTGATAAGGCAAAGCAACCGTTTGGTAGCGTAACCAAACAAATTTTGTACCTTAATAATACGTTTTCATATTCGAAAAACTCGTACATTCATTGCCGCAGAGATAAAGATAAACATGTCGAAGAAAAAAGCGTCAGTTTTTATTCTTTTTATTTATTTAAAAATGTGGGAGAGTTCGTAGCATTGAAAGATTCGTTACTTGACATTGCTAGAAAGAAAAAAGAGAATAATGATGGACAAAGAGCAATAAGTGTAATAGTAAGAGTTTTTGTTTGTTTGAGCCGCCGGTAAAGTTAGAAAGAAAAACAAAATAACAAGGTCTCTGAGCCTGTATACGAATCGGAGAATTTTGAATCAGCTATTTCTTGTCTAGCCCTCAATCTTTCCCAATTTGTCTAACAAACTCTTGAAAATCTTCGATGACACGTTCCCACATGCGGAAATAAAGAAATCATCGAAGCTTTAGTTTGCCACAATTCCCTGTATCTCGGTCGACGCGAAAATCTCGCTTTTCGACGCGCCATTCGGAAGAAAAAAAAACACTCATTCGCTCATTCACACATGTACAAACAAAATAGTGTCATAGCTACGCGATCTGCACGCTTTCGCAATTCTCCTTCATTTCTTCGTCTCCTAGAAAAATCGCCATCGATTCTCTCGCGACTTTTTCACATTACGAGAAAAAAAAAAACTAATTATCATTAAATCAGTTAGACAATTAAAATTATATTTACACGTAAATTAAAAATCAATCCTCAACCAGTTACCAACGAGGTTACAAAAAAGTTGCGTGACGTTAAGTTACTATGGATTTAAAAAAAAAAAGATCAATTTTCTATTTACCGAGACCTCTCTCTCTCTCTCTCTCTCTCTCTCTCTCGTTTAGTGACCGTACCAATTGCCGATGTACCCATCGATTAGATCATTCAAATTAGCTGCACAGTTCAGTACGCTGCCTTGTTCCAGTCTTTTTGAAAGAAAACAAAATACAATTAACAAAACAAAAAAAAACCAACACAACGAGCATAAAAATTTCCTGAGAAAAGTCGTCGAATCCGTAAAACGTCCCGTTATCGTGAGTCTCGCATTTTTACGATTCGCATTACAAATATCGATCGTTATGTCCTATTTTTATCTTAATACAGTAACGAGTAGTCTTGGGAATTAGTAGCTGAATTGGAGAAACCGTATGCCAAAATAAAATTCACATTTTCCAGGCCAACACGAACAATTGTTTTCTGTACGAATACAAAATTCTTCTTCATCTTTTCTGACCGTATTTAAAATTCAGCGATAACTTCTTTTTCCATGTCTCCAGAGATTCCTTCTGGATAAAAACTATCGAACGAGATTATTGCACAAATTCTCAATGACGAAGAATCGTCGATCGAGAATTACTCACAGAAAGATATAATTATCTTGGAAAATAAATGAATCATATTTGTCTGTGGAAAAAAATCACATCGTGCCTGCGAAATCGAAAAGAAACGTCAATTTTTCCATTTCTCCATCATCACAACGTCGTTCCAAAAAGAATCATACAAAATATCCAGTCGGTCAGAAATTGTCCAGTTTCTGGATTAAAAGAATTCACATTCACGATATTGAAGTCTGTATCGTTGGAGTTGGACGGAAAAGGTTCGCTCCATTCACCATTTTAAATTCGTTTGAAATTTTCTCAATATTTCTCTACCATTGAAAGTTTTTTATTAGCAAAAATTTTCATAGACGGACACTGCAGTTGAATTTCTGGCTCTACTTCCTCAAAGTAGAATAAAATAACGAATTCCGTTGCATTCCAACTCTGCAAACTTCAACGTCATGTTCATTTTGGAAACTGAAGCCTGCGAGGCGTCCTCATCGCACGCTATTTATGTTAATGATTCGTCAAAAGAGAATCCGGTTTCTCCAACGAGTTATAGCGAAAATGTAGTGGAACATTTCGTGAGATAAAAACTAATTATAATTAAGATGTACGTTTTTCTGCCGTACCTACGTCATCGTGTTTCGTTTCGTGTCGCAAGTGCAAGAGATCTCGAATGTGATAGAGCATGTATGAAAAAATGGTCGCGATCAGAATGAAAAACGATTTGGGCGAGTTGACCGAAAAAGTGAAAGATCATCGTGGGCAAATCTGCTTTTCGCTCTTCCATTTGTGCCCACTGATTAAGAATAATTTACAGCTACAATTCTTACAATGAATATCCATTTTCTTCTCGTGATTTATAATCCTCTAGAAAAAAAATCGTCTACACGCGAAATAATTTTCCATTCGAAGACAGTGCCAGTTTCTTGGCAAGTAATGAGAGTGAAAAATCCCGAGATAAATGTACGGTTGGTGAAAAAAATAAATTAGTCGTCGAATTGTTCTAAATACGAAACCGGAAACGAGTGAAGGTACGAGAAGAAATAGAAAAGGGCGATGGGGGCAGGGAAAATAGAAAATAGAATAGAGACAAGGCGTTGAGTCAGCAGGGACTTTGAACTAGCTGAATCGCGTGCTGTAGCGCATCAGCGATATTCTGAAAAACAGGTACACTTTCGCGGTTTGCGTAGTCCGACAGGTACATCCTACCTCGATTGTAGTCTTTCGTGGCTTGCTCGGTGAGCTGTAAACCAGAAAACATTCCTATAGATTCAACACCTTGAAATTATGCAGAGTAAAAAATCATTCTTGTTTTTTTCTTTTTTTTTATGATTCGTTTCTTCTGAGCAATTTTCATGGACGTTACGTGCACCGTTACACGGAAAAACATGAGACAATTAAATGGTCATTATTTTTCCGGGTATGCATTTAATTTTATTCCTATTAATAAATCAATTCAATCAAATTTGCTCATTGCAGTGAATTCCATGTTAAAATTGAATTGTTATCCTCGATATTAGAGCTCCAGGAAAATCAACGATTCTGCGCAGGAAGAGATTTCATCGGATGATTATTTTCTCATATTAATTAATAACCATCTCTCGCGGTATTACATATCCTGGTTTTCCTCAGAGATTATCGTTCCGTGATAGAAATTAATAATAGTGAGAAAAACAATTTGAAATGACGAAGAACGCAGTATGGAAACGCATCAGTCAAAAGTGACGTTCCCTCGCGTTGATTCATCGCGATTACCGCGTATGAATGAATCTTTAATTAAAATCTTGGGTCTCCCGTATGAATCGTGCAGCAATACCGTCACGATCGATCACCGGAATATTCATTCGACGTGGCTGTATCGTAGCATCTTTTTTCACCCATAAATTTTCGAGGAAACGGGCCAGTACGATGAACCCCACTTTGACAATTTGGCAAAGTGGATAAAATTGATAAACATCGTTCTGGGACGTGCCATTATCTCATAAAATCGTACACTTTGTGCAAATCGTCGAGCAATAAAATATGGAATTGCATTTCCATTCTTCCTGACGTAATAAAAACGTAACAAACTTGAATAACTCGAGGAAACGTCAATATTTTTCGATCATGCAATGACTCTTTTTTTTTACTGAGATTATTGCTCATCGTTTGTCAGGCATACAATTATGGACTCTCGAACGCTGACGACGGGTCATTTGTGTCCGGGCTGACTCGTGAAAAACGCTTATCCCCACATTTTGCATCAAACTGTTATTGAAATTTTGTTTTGCCGTATGGAAAAAATTGTCATGATTTCTGTTAATAGTTCAGAAAAGGGCGACGGATTTGTCCAAATTTTTCGTAAAGTTTCAAAATTGTGGAAAAAGCGAAAGAACGACCCACCGTGTTTTGCACGAAATTGTGGCTAAATTTTGTTTTTTCGGGTTGCAAATATTATCATGACTTAGCGTCAAGGATTCGAATAAGGTCTACGAGTTTTCTTTAGATTTAGACAAAATTTTGAGAATTGTGAAATAAGCGAAAGAAACGAACGACCCACCGTTAGCTTCAACGATTCCTTCAAAAATAATCAAGTCAAAATAGGAATTTACCTTTTCACCGGAAATGACAGAGCCTTCCGGCATTATTTGAACGCATAAGACGAGGTTTGCGCGCAAACCGATCAAGTGAGCTGCCAATGTCATGAGTGCAATGCCACGCGAATGTTGAGGCACAATGAGCAAAATAAGCCGCGAATTTTTCATCCGCTGAACTTCCTGGGGCATTGACCGGACGGTGTATTCGTTGGTGCTGGGTCGATGCAGCGTCAAGCCCATCGATCTATAGATCCCAAAAAAACAAACAAGAGAAAAATCATTGTTTGAGGTGCACATTGAAAAATGTAATGGACTAAATCATTTTTGAGAATTCTCACTCGATAAGCGGCGCTGCCGACGATTCTAACCAAAACAGATCTTTGCCCACAACCCCGATATACAAATCCCTTTTTTC
This sequence comes from Hyposoter didymator, assembly GCA_037952995.1. NCBI lineage: Eukaryota > Metazoa > Arthropoda > Insecta > Hymenoptera > Ichneumonidae > Hyposoter > Hyposoter didymator. The sequence goes on along the minus strand of JBAJMU010000001.1, from coordinate 22,257,207 downwards.
CGATTCGGGTATGAGCGAGTTAGTCCAATCTGAAAAATAACAATTAATCACTTTCTCTATTTTCATTAGTCTCTCAATTATTTATTGATTGATTATACGAGCAGCTCTCGACTGCGTCGGTCGCCCGAACCTTTTGAACTCTATAGAGTGACGAAATAAGTAATCAAGGGCAACGATAAGCTCATGGCGGATGAGTCATTCTCTTTTCCATCCGTTTTTTTTTCTTCATTTTTTTTTTATTGTTATCGAAATTGACGAAGCGAGGATTAGACGTATCGCATTTTATTTTTAAATTGACAACATGTAAGCGGTAGATAAAGTGTGAGAGCGAGAGAAACAAGGACGAAGAGAAGCAGAGAGATAGAGAGAACTGGAGAGAGAGAGAGAGAGAGAGAGAGAGAGAGAGAGAGAGAGAGAGAGAGAGAGAGAGAGAGAGAAAGAGAGAGGAGAGAAAGATTTGGGACAATACCTAAGAAACGATTAAGGGGGTGTACGAAAGCTCGTCGTATGAACTTTGAGGCCTTCCTACATAAAATACTCCAAACTGAAGGTATCTCACTTTCGCAATTAGTCCCGTTGCTTTTGGTGCGTCTGGTCCATTCGCTCGAGAGGGCACAAAACTGATCGAACGTAATTCTCTGCTCGGCATTGTCGTCCTTGTTGGTCAAATTTTTAATCAAAGCCTCGTGCGTATCTGTTTTTATTTTTTAACAAGCAAGAGAAAAAAAACATACTGTCAAAAAAACGGGAGAAAAAAACAATGGTAAGAAAAAAAAATTAATCACCGATGAAATCATCGCCATTGCTCGAGTACGGAACGAGCGTGTGCTAAAGCAACGACGTCGTTCGGTGTTTCATTTATAGAAATGACTTGGGACCGTTTATTTCATCGATGACGAGCATTTGAACGTTTCGCATTACCTGATTTATTCACGGCATTAAGCAGTTCGGACACCGACATATTACACTTCGCGCTCGACTGCAGCGTAACCAAAGCCTGTAAATTATTCTGTCGTATTAAATTATATACTGGCGAATAAACAACGCAATCTCATGCACGCTTTTTTTTTTCTTTGTTTTTTAATCTCTCCATAAACGGGACACATTGGGACGAAACTTGAAAAACGAAACAATAAGTTATCGCGTGTCGCCAATCGATTTATTGCCACGAGCAATAAAAACTTGAATAGTCTCAATTAATTGTAATTATTGAACGATTCATCGCTTGACCTCCAAAAAGTGCAATCGCTCCAACTCTTTCAAACACGATATTGAAGTTTGCATCGTTGGAGTTCCACGCGATAAACATTCTGTCCAGCGACAATTTTTTTGATTTTTCCAATGGCCTCAATTTTCCTCTCGCAAAAATCTTCATTTTGCCACAATCTTTGGCTTTTTTTGAAAAATAGAAATAAAAAAATAGCTCAATTAAAATTAAAAAAAAAGGGATTACTAGAAATTTGAGAATAAATTTTCCAGAAGGAAAATTCGGAATAATTCATCTGATTACGATCGCGCACAGCAACGGTGACAACTCACCTCGTTCAAGCGCAAACAAAAATAGATCGATTTGAATTTAAAAAAAAAGGATTACTAGAAATTTGAGAATAAATTTTCCAGAAGGATAATTCGGAATAATTCATCTGATTACGATCGCGCACAGCAACGGTGACCAACTCACCTCGTTCAAGCGCAAAAAAAATAGATCGATTTGAATTTAAAAAAAAAAAGGGAATTACTAGAAATTTGAGAATAAATTTTCCAAAAGGAAAATTCGGAATAATTCATCTGATTACGATCGCGCACAGCAACGGTGGCAGACTCACCTCGTTCAAGCGTATTGCCCCAGTATCGTTGGTGTCCAGTGATTTGAAGATTTCTCGTAAAGATCTGAGAACAAGAACGGAAGAGCGTGAGGCCTGTTGGGAGATTTAGTTGCGAGAGACTCGGAAGTAGGTTATCGGTGATGAGCTCTCGGTGTTTGTTTATTTCTTTGCGTACTTACATTATGTCGGTTCCATTCTGAGTGAGTGAAATCCTCGCAGGCTTCATTCCGTCCTCTTGATTCAGATCCTGAACGTTGATCGCCTCGCGAAGAATCTGAATGAGAGAATAATGATCAAAGTTTCGCCTGGCATCGTGCAATCCGTTGATTATTCCTTCGAAATAATTTTTCTACGTCGCTGTGTCTTTGTGGGCGACGCGAATGTCTGTATTTATTCATAACACGCACAAGTATTGTGGATTACCTTGGACGTGCCATTGAGAGCGACGGATACACTTTCGAATATGGGAATTCTTTGTCGCTCCACAAAGTATTCGAGGATTAGGAGTCCATTCATTAAATCGTAATATTCCCTGCAACGAATTCATACAAAATGAAAAAAAAGGCTTTGAAATTTTTTAAATTATGTTCAAGTTTGAATCGTTGGAATGGAACATCTTGACAATAATTTGCAAATGAAAAACTGCATTATTTGCAAATGGAATGAATGCCAAAGAAAAATTGAGTCAATTTCGAAAATCTAAAAAATGGTCGACGGATAAAAAACATTTTTAATATTTCAATTCTATTTTTTGAAAGCAGAGACAAAGATTATCGCGGGTTTCGACGAAATTTTTTGCAAATTAAAAACCGAATGTCAAAGAAAATCTGAAAAATGTCAAATGCATCGAATGTTTTTCGTTCGACTCTAACGATGCGAACTTTAATATCGTATGAAAAAGAAAAAGAAAAAAGAAAAAAACAAAGATTTCCTCGTGATGAGTAAAAAAGTTAAAAGAGATCGATGATCGAATACTCACTGAGTGGATACCGTCTCGCCGAGGATCGCCTGACCTTGCCTGTACGGATAAATCACGAGTACCAAAGAATCGCTCCTGGTAGCGGCCAACTGAGCTGCTTCGATAATGCCGGCGGTATTTCGCGTTTGATTGTCTATTACGAATAACAAAACGCGAGCCGTCTGTTTCGCCTCGTATTCTTGAGCTATCAGCTCCGGTCCCCATTGCGAGACTTGCTAACAAAAAATAAAACACACACACAAACACTCACGGAGGTGGACAACGGGTTTTGGGAATAAACAATTCTTCGACGAGGTGGTCCCAACAGTCGAGAATAAAATACGGAAGAAAAATGTTATTTCCATACTCACAGGATTATAGTAAGTAATGCCAAGAGATTGGAGCGTCGGTATCGCTATTTCTGACCTCCAGGTGGTGGGATTACAGGATCCTCCCAAAAATACTTCATACGCCATCCTCTCTGAAAGCAGAATAAATCAAAAATTTAACCATTTTTTCAGTTTTTTCTTTTTCGAAATACTCGGGAGCGTTAAAGACATTCAATTTGCTTACTTGTACCAATTCGGTAATTAGTATCTTTTCCATCACAGTGTAACGAGTGAGAGGCGCTCATAGGAACGGCTGCTCTGAAATCCAATTAAATTTATTGCAACTACGTTTTCTTTATCTTTTTTTCCTTTTTTTCATAAACACCAAAGTAATTATGACGTTGAAGCTTCCACCGTTTAAAAGCAACGGAATGAATTATTTTATTCTATTCTTCGGAATCAGAGCCAAGAATTCATCTGCAGCCTCTATGAAAATTTTCGCAAATGAAAAACTGAAGGCCAAAGAAAAATTGAGGCGATTCAAAAAATAATAAAAATGGTGAATCGATGGAAAATATTTTTCTTTCAATTCCATCAAAGTCTGACGTTACCAACTATAAAAAATAATAATGATACATCGAAAAATCAGCTGCAGCGTTTATAAAAGTGTTCGCAGATGAAAAACTGAAGGACAAAGAAAAATTGAGGCGATTCAAAAAATCATGAAAATTGTGAATCGATGGAAAATATTTTTCTTTCAATTCCAACGATGCAATCTTCAATTTCATCAAAGTCTGATGTTACCAACGATAAATAATAATAATAATAATAATAAATCGAAAAATATAAAAAGTAAATAAACGGTTTGCATAGGGATTTGATATTTTTAGTATACGCTGTTCATCTCGTGCAAGGCTCAGTGTTAACCAAACAATAAAAACAACTCGTAAATACTTTAGTGTAAATAGAAAAATAGCATACTTCCAAATATCAAATCCTTTTGCAATGGGGATCAGCGCTCCACGCTTCATCGTCGCTAATGTCGTCCTTAAATAAATCACAATCGTTCCCGTTCCAACAGTCGCCTGGAATTTTCAAGTTTTTTTTAATTTTCTTCTCCCGGCAAAGACTCAATCCGCTCCGCTCGAATTTCTCAATCTCTATCGACCGGAAGCAGCAACAAAAAAGTTTCTCTGATCCCTTTTTCACTTTGAAAAGGAATTTTGAACGGAAGGAGCTGGAAAATGTGATTTTCTCTGCGCGTTTGCAATTTTTGCACGATTCTCAAGGCCAGAGAGATTCTCACGGTTACAAAGAAAAACTACTCGCACTTTTTTGTTTGATTCTGTTGAAAATTGCAAATTCTGCCTCTGCGTGTGAGAAAAAAATGGTTTACTTTGATTTTTCTCTTACCCTCTCTCGCACAGATGTGCAAGTTTAGTCGCAAATATGCAGAAATTTCCAAACATTATACAGTCGTCAGGACTGATCTCTGAACAGTCCTCAGTGAGACTCGGCATTTTGTGCATCTGGCATTGATGTGGAAAGGACCGCATCACGTATATCCGATTTGCCTAGAAGGAAAAAGTGAAAATATAGAATTTTGGTGCCGGGAGGCATGAAATCTGGGAAATTGCTGAATCGGCTTAATTTCTTTGCTTTGTTTTTTCACTGAAACTCACACAGACTCGGAGTCTGGCAATTCGGAGCAGCCTTGACGCGTACCAGATAAAACCTTGCCCCCATTATTCAAAGTAGCTCAGTTTGCTAAGCTTATAGGTGTCCTTAATACTTTCTTGTATTTGCCGTAAGAAGAAATCTTCAAGTTGCTTTCCTGAATGCAGGAAAAATAACAAGGGTCAAGCAAGATTAACCGAATGTCGAATCAGCTTAATCCGCATTTGCTGCCCGCAGATTCTCAACGTCATACTTTACAAATAAAAAAACCTCAAAATCCTCCCACGACTTGCAAGAATTTGTCATAATCGCTGATTGACAGCCTCTGGAATCATCCAATTTAAGCAATCATCATTTTTCCGCATTTCCCAGAACCTGAGAGCGTCTTAAAAGTTTTGTGACAATTGGAAAAAGTGCAACGGTTTGAACGTCACATCAGATCTTAAATATTTAGCAAATATTTCCATTTTTCCTCATTTGGACGATTTATTTCAATTAACTGAACAAAAAGGAACGGTTACTCTAAAATTCCTATTACGAGGCCCGAGAATTCGTATGACCTTGTCAAAAATATCGAGGAATAGAGATATCGAGAGAATAACAAAGGCGAATTCTTTTGTAAAACACAAAGACAAATTTTCAGACAAATTTTTGGAGATAAAAAGTGAGGAGCGAAAAAACACGGAATAGTTTCGGCTTTACCGTTGATAACTCACGTTTATTAAAAAGAAAGACCAAAGAGACGGCTACGTACGAACGTATCAACTGTTCAGACAGATTTCGTTAAGAAAGCATGATTTTAGCGACATGAATGATGTTGAAGTTTGCATCGTTGGAATGCAACGAAATTCGGTTTTTTTCTTGTCAGAGCTCATAATTATTTCTCAATATTTGGTCCGGAAAATAAAATGAATCTCTCTCGCGACCTAAAAACTCAATCGACACGAAAAACTGCTATGATTTTAAAAATTCAATAAATAAATACACAAAATATTTTTCGTTGAATCTCAACGTTGCAAACTTCAGAGTCATCGACATAACCTTGTTTGTTTGCAGAAATATACGATGAAATTGAATGGAATCGGTTATAACTATGATTCATAGATTTCTACAATGTCGGCAGTCCGAAAAAGTGTAAAAAAAACGTTGGGAATGTACGAAATCGTGGCAGTTATTGATAAAGCTGAATATTTGAAAATATAAACGTCAAAATGTATGAGGAAAAAGTCGAGGCCTATCGCTAGAGATATCATTGATAATGCATAGTTGCAAGCGTTCGATCTCGTGAAGGAGAGAAACATGCGAATTGATCGAAAGCGAGGATTTGACGGTTCAAAAGAGCGTGACAATAACAGAGTGGAGTGTTCACCGGGCCTGAGCGCGCGTACACATTTTACGCTGTGGCGTTATAAATTGCGGCAAAAAAGAGATACACATGCATGGAGGAGACTGAGTGACGAGTGCGTCGATATAGGACGACTAACCTTGATGGGAGAGCCGCGACGCTGCATGTCCACGTACAAAGTACGACGTATGTGGAGGATGTCAGCATCCAAAGAGTATGCTGTGTCGACCTCATCGGATATTCCGTTAATAAATAATTAAAAAGACTTTTTCGTATATATCGCCGAGAAAAAATGCTTTTTATTTCGATTGTTTGTGTCGGTTAAAATAGTTGATCGTGTGGAGCGTGAGGAGGCGCTCTCTCGTGAGCTGCTAGTGTGCGTGAGAGAGAGACAGAGATAAACGAGCAATCTCGTGTGTATAATGACTCTCTCGCTCTGGCCCCGCAAAATCATCGGCGACAGCCTCGCGTACTCCCGCTATTGCTCATACTTATTTATACACCGTTATATTTAAAATGAAAGAAGTAGCGCTCTCGAATTGCGGCGCTGTGTGCGTTTGTGTGTATGTCACCGCGGGAAAGCGACCGTTCAGCGGGAAATAAAGAAAACCCGGAAACAAAACAAACACCATTAAAGAAACAACGCGATTCTTATTTAGTCGGAGAAAGCACACACGTCAAAGCACACAGGATCAAGATTTTTCTTCTTGTTTATTCCAAAATGTTATTTTCTCTCTTCGTTTTGCACAACGATGTCTCGCCACAGAATCAAATCGATCAACGAAAAAAATTTCGTCGTCGCGGTAATATGTTTGTGTATACTATACAAATATGTATCAACTGCAACACACTTTCCCCCGTGAATAACAACGCGCGCGCGCGGAGGGCGATCGGACGCGAGCGCACTCGTCTATCGGCCCGCGGGGACTAGAAACTGCCTGGCGCTATCCATGAAACGTCGTCGTGTCGTTGACAAGTCTCTTGCTTCTCTCTCTCTCTCTCTCTTTCGCTTTCTCCCCTCTTTCAAATCTCCTTCCTCCCTCCACGTTCGATCTGAAGCAGCGCGCTCACCTCTCGTGTCTCGTATATCCACCACGAAAAATCTCTATTTCGATGTTTTACACTCTCCCAATAAAATATTCCGTCTGCATCTTTTATCATCGAGCCAGAAAACCTATTGTTCTTTATTCGTTCACTTCTGCATCCGACCCAAACAACTCGCTTCGTCTTTTTTCATTTTTTCGCGCCGCCCACGCTGAATTTTCATCGAACGCTTTTCTTCCTGATTTCAGGAGCTGCGTTTTCGACTTTCGGGTCTCTCTGAATTTTGTTGCCGCGTATCAATCCAAAACTCTCGAGGAGATAAAACTTTATATTCAAAATTTATGAAAGCCCGATAAATTGGCAAAAATCTGAGTTTTCATGCGTCTTTCGATATTTGCAGCAGCGTTTCTTCGAAACTATACTGTAAAAAAGTTTTTTCGGCCATGTTTGATTCTCCGAGGCGGGATTATTTTATAAATACAGTTTTTTTTCGCATATGCAGTTTTCGAATGTGAAATATAAAGCGTGCGGAGAAATGTTTGCGAGAAAGGATGCGATCGAAAAATTGTTTCACATGGAAGAGTTTGGCGCGTCTGCTTGGCTGCTGGGCATATAGTTGGGGGAAAGCGCACACCACGCGCGCGACGCGATACGACGATGGCGTTAGTGTAGCAGCGTCCGAAAGTGGGGGAAGGCCGGAGGGCACGGGGCAGGGATTTGCGTGTGCGTCGACTCCGCTCTCAAGAATGACGTAAACCTCCAACAATGAAGCGTGATGTCACACACGGTGAAGTTCACACCGAGAGGCATTGCCTCTGCGCTCTCTGCTCGGGGCTATGCTTTCCTCCTCCCAGCGTGCGGCGGTGCAAAACACGAAACGACAACGCGTACGCAATCGACCACGACGACGAAGGTAGCTGCTGCTCGAAGGTGGTGGTGGTGGTTGTTGAGAGAAACGTCGAACCCCGCTCTTGATCAAATATGGTATGGCAGTTTGAACGCGAAATATCCTTCGAGCCTATCGAGTGTTAATAAAAAAATCACTAACAAAAGAACAAAAAAAGCCCCGAAAGAAATTGCATTTGATTTCCGTTTATCGACGATTTATACGTAAATTTACGAAAGATTTCTGGGCGCGTGCAAAAGCGACCGAAAAAGACGAATATATCGAGCGTACTCGTTCAGCCGAAACACGAAGACTGCTAAGATGTTTTTTTTTTTTTGGCGCAACTCCCGTGGCATGATCCTCGTATACGTTGAAAATAAATAAACAAAAGATGTGACTGAATTCCTGTTTTTTTTTAAATACACTTTTCGCAGTGGCAATCGTTCCCATCCGATAAACGTTTTTTTCCTTTCGATTTATCGTATTAATTCTCTCTGCTAAACGTGTACATTAGATCAATGTCCTCACTTTTTTATTTCGCGTGTGTTTACGTGTCATGCGTGGGAAGGACGTTTCGCGAAGCAATAACTCGAACGATCGAGGATTCAACTCTCCGCGCCAGCGATCCAATCGATATTTTTAGTAACTAATCCGAAAGGTTACGAAATTATTGAAAATTAAATAACCAACTTGAATTATCGCATGAATTTATTCATTTTCTCTACATCGATGCCTTTCAACTATTAAAAATCCAAACACAATGCACGCGCGTCTTTATACTTTTACGACATACTGTCTTATCGTCTCTCGCTTTTATGTACGCGTTGCTTTTTTCGCAATTGTTTACTCATTGAATTATTGAAGAATGATTTGTTGGAGAATCACGCGTCGTTTATCTCCTCCGGGGTAACATATCATTGGTAACGAGAAGAAAACAAGGAAGAAGGTGTCGCGGAGATTTGTCTTCTATTCGATGAAACAAAACAAAAAAATAGGCAACGTAACGAAATAGCAGTGGCGCAGTAAATCGCTTCGTTCTGTCGCTACGATACGTTCATTTCCCCCGCCCCACCGCGACGTATATTCCTATACGTCGCCGTACCATCAGATTCCGTGAATAAAAAAATGTCATTTTAAAAATAACAGTTTTCAACATTTTCGTAAGCAACATGGCGGCTCCGCGTAGGTATACCAGCCAAACGAGTATATTGCTAGAAAGAGTATATAGTTTAACGCCCCCCTCCCGCGTCCTCTTTTGTTGATACGTGTACGACCGTTCGATCTCCATCAACGCGTTTTCGGGAGTCGCATAACGATTATTTTTTTTATTTTTTCATTTCAACGAATTGTCCACTGCGTCCGATTTTTCCATTTCGATTTTTCGATACACGAGAGTGCGCGTCTTTTTTTTTTAATTCCAATTTTCATTTGAACGTTCCAGTGCGGAGCGTCCTGAGTTCGTGGCGACCAACATAATCCCGTGAATTATCGTTTTAACTCAATTTCACCTTGCGCATTGTTTTCATTTCTCGGTTTGAACCTTTGCTACGAACGACCTCCCCCCTCCGCTAACGTTTTTTTTTTTACAACTCGAAGCTACGGCGTCCAACTTGCTTGGAAACGCGAATATACATGCAGGTATTTATATATCAACGCATACTTCGGTAAGATCTCGACGAAATAAAACGTTTTTACATCATTTTTCGTGAGCATAAAATAATTATCTGTCGCTATTCTCAATTGCAATTAATTCAGGAACTATCAAGTTCCAGTTTATCATTCTGTATGACGAAGGAAAATGAGAAACTAATTTTTTCTCTTCAATTTCGGTTTTTATGTCATCGGTTTTTTTTGTTGGGTGGAAATTTATTCCGTTCAATGTTTTTATTCTCTCTCAACATTGATACAGTTTTGGCACTCTTATTCAAATCGCGTTCCAATAGCGAGGCTTTTTTACTAGCCGAAATTTTTTTTTCTGATATATAAAATATTCGATTGGTTTGGGAAAGTTTTATTCCCGGGGCTGTGAAATGTCAGGAAGGAATTTTGAAATACTGGCTTTTGGAATGACCCTGAATTTCGCAACGTTGGGCCCCAACGAAAAATACGTTTTGCGATCAATTGTTTGGTCGATTTTAAAAACCAGCACAATTTTCGTACCGATTTTGTCTTTGGACCCTAAAAAAAGATCGTTTCATTGTTCTGATCATCATTTGTTTTCCATCCTTATTCTCTATTGTAGGTTTGTTAAAATTCTGTTGTTTTTTTCAATAGAACTCATAATCATTATTTAATATTTAGTCCGGACAATAAAACGATCCTCTCTTGCGACCTAAATCCTCAATCGACACAAAAAATTGCCACGATTTTCAAAATTCAATAAACAATAAATACACAAAATATTTTTCGTTCAATCTCAACGTTGCAAACTTCAGAATCATTGGAGGTTTAGTTTATCGTAAAATAACTACATATAACTTCGCATATGGTTCGATGTTCCAGAAAATTCTGTTCATCTATTTTTTTAAATTTCATTAACAACTCGTTAAAAATATAAAAAAAAAGCTTACAAAACTAATGCTCGTAAAAAATTAATAATCTAGTTCAATTTACGCATTGAAGTTTGTGAAAAAATTGTTTTTCTTCGGAGTCAAATAATTATTTTAATGTTTTCGCGTTTTTTTTGTACGCGCAATAAATCGGCTTATTCTTTCGAGTGCGTACCTACTGGGTCGTTTTGCCTCCAACAATGTTCTGTCATGTCATTTGATTTTCGATTTCGTCAAAAAATAAATTTTCGGCCATAAAATACGAAATATGAAGAAAAAAAATACGAAAAACGTCGCTACAAAAACAAAAAATGCGTATTTATTGGAATACAACGATTTTAAAAATGCCTTGGGTCAGATTGACCCAATATGCACTTTTAAGAGACGTGCACACTGAGGGTTAATACTCAATATTCCGGTCGACGAAATGATGACGATAATTATGATCCAGTTGATTTTTTCTTTGGATTCAATTAGTAATCCCAAAAAATTTCGGATCTCTATTCTCCACAGCCGATCTTATGAGCAACGCCAAACTCGCTGCTGCGACACCGGAGGCATGATTGTCACATCCGTAGTCCATTTGGGAGGTTGATCTTTTTTCACGACTTTTCTTTTCGCCTCCCACGAATCTGCAGAATTTTTCACGTTATTTGTTTTTCGTTTCCCGATCACATCAATTATCATGTTACTCTTTCGGAAAGCGTTCGTTATTGTGAAAACAAAATTAGTTTTGTTATTTCGTACCCAAAGGCAGAAAAACATCCATGAGAATTGGGCCAACTGGCGATCAGTTTGGCGTAATGCTCGTTTGAGAATTCCCGATATCCTTCCATTCCGCAAACAGCAACTTGAACAAATTTTATTCTTGTCAATTAGAAACACACATTTTTACTTAACTGCCAAATCAAAAGGATTTTAATAAGTTGTAACATCTTTTCATTGTTACTCTGTTCCATCACCAGATCCCTCGAGCAAGATGGAAAATTCATGCATTCGAGATCCACCAAATCCTGAAGTACATTGGCACAAAAATTTATTTTCACAGTCTCCAGCCTTTCCTGTAGATATCCCTGACAGCCCAACTGCGAAGATAAAACACTAATTATTAAATTTTCCTTTTCGCCCGTTTGTTTGTAACTTTCTGCATTTTTTTAGGTTCAGATCATGCGTCAATTCTTTTGACAATCAAGGATGTTGAGTCCCAAGTCGCAAATGATGAGAAAATTCGGAAAATTTGGTATATTTTTGTATGAAGTATTTATGAGGTCGTGGAAAAATTTCACGACGAGTAAAAAGCTCGTCATTGAACAATTGACAATGTAGTTTTATGGGAACTGGTGGAACTGGTACAATGTAGCGATAAGTTTTTTCTGACCTCTCAATCTTTGAGTATCGACAATATACTGAAAGCAATGGAAACGAACCGAATTTTATTGATAAATATTTTTTGTATTTGTTTAAAAAATTGTTTTCATGAAAATGTTAATTTTTTAATAACGAGCTTTCTAATCGGCGTGAAATTTTAACACGACCTCTTAAATACTTTATACAAAAACATACTAAATTTCCAGAATGTTCTTATCATTTTTTATTTGAACCCTTAAGGTGGTTGTTGAAGTAATGACGATCGAATTATCAAAATTTTGTATTTTTTTACATTAAGTATTCACGAGGTCGTGTACAAATTCCACGACGATTGAGAAGCTATTTATCGAGCAATTAACATTAACAAATTTCATAGGTACTCAAGATCCTTAAGAATTTGATTGATAAGTGGATCACCAAAAACATCGAAGGATGAAATCGTGAACGAATAACCCACCGCCCTTGCCAGCTGAACGTAAAGAATTCGGTGCGTCAGTGGATATCCCCGAGGAAAATCCTGCCTCATAATCATCTCTGTACACTTTTTCGAAATTCTGCAAACGAGATTTTCATCTCGTGTCAACAGGTCAACGAAGCACCGGAAGCTCTCGGTTTCTGATGGAGTTCCTTGATAGAATAAAGAAGAAACTTTCGCCCTCGTGAGTCCTGCACTCATCGAAGGCTTTTTCCCGAGTTCACCGAATCTCCAAATTATCGTACGATTCCAGACTTCCGGCAGGATCATCATCTCCAGATCTGGAGATATTTTACATGTAAACGCTCTTGGAGTCCAACGAAAAATATTTAATCCATTGAGCATTTTTTGAATTTTTGAAATTGCATCAATTTTTGACATTCAGTTTTTCATTTGCAAAAATTCTCATAGACCGAGACTCGACGTTAGTTTTTGGCTCTGCTTCCAAAGAAATCGGAATAATTTTATTCCGTTGCATTCCATCGATCCAAACTTCAACATAATTTACAATCTCATCCCCATTTCCTATTAATTTTGCAGCTCGTTTCGGGAAATTTAAAAATTGAAATATCGACAATCCTTACGACTGGCTTTGACAAAATTCTTCCCATCCTTCCTGGCGATCTGACAAAACCTCAGCAATTCTTCCAGCAAGTGTCGATTCTCTTCCGTCAAAAAAATTGCGTTTTTGTGCTCAAGCACTGCTCTTACGTGGACTCCATTTTGTAAATAGCATTAATGGTTTTCCGTTATTTAAACAATCGTTTAACGAGTAATGTTGATTTCATAGTTTCAATAATCAACCAAATGACATTTGCAGAGAATAAAAAAAAATATTTATCTTCATCTTAACAACGAAATTTACCTTGCGCGAGATTCAAACCAAAAATCGCGTCAACGTTGATCTGTTCGGGTCTCTTATACATAAACTGGACATCACGATATAGTGCGAGGATAATGCGATCTAAGGAGAAAAACATTAAACACTTTTGCCGAAGCAATTGGCGAATAAATTCGCGATTATTGTTTTTTCGTTGCAGCAGAATTTTTACGCACCAAGAGTCGACGAACGCATTTTACAAAACACGTTATTTATATTCTCAGAATTAGTTAAAAAAATGAGAAGAAGAAAATAACTGCGAGGACCATTCATAGCTCCGGGTCGACTGGATTTTCTACTAAGAAGCAAACCCAGAAAACCTTCTTCTTATATAAGACTGCCCCACTCTCAAGAAATCTCACACCCTACGAAGGGACATAAATCGAGAGGAAAGCTTGTCTAATGAAAAGACTGACTTGTATTGGAACTGGCACTCCAGAGGTCAAGAGGGACAAATCCTTCGAGAGTAAGTGCCACTTTTTTCTTCGTTACACTTCATCTCCAGGAGACAAAAGTTTATCGCAAGCGTATATATACACGTGTCACGATAATTGTTAAGAATTGTGTCCAGAGCTTGCGAAGGAACTGATCACGGAAAGCCGACCGTAGAGCATTTTTCCTCGACGAAATTTGACGCGATTGAAATGAAAAGAAAGCGTGGTCATTGCTCGTATGCAAAATTTGCAATTTTTGATAAACGATATCTCGAAAATCGTATGGTGAAAAATCTCAAATTTCGCACAAATATTTCTTTACTACTTTTCCCAGTTTTTCACGAAAATTCATCCAATTGGCATTACTTCTCATTTGTGTTAGAAAACTAACTTAATTTTCCATTGTCTTTCGACTCCCCTGAGTTCCTCGAGGATTCGAAGAGTGGACAGTCCTATTTTTTGTTTCATTCGCGTTTTGTTATTCATCAATGTCACGAGCTTCACCATCGCGTAAAATGCGCTTGACGAACTCGTTCTATTTTCTCAATCGTGGAATCAGAATGCAGTTCTTCAAAACCGTATTTTGTAATGGAAATTAAGACTCTGGAGTTTGCAACGTTGAGATTCCACGAAAAATATCTGGTCAAGTTTTTATTTATTGAATTTTGAAAATCATAGCAATTTTTCGTGTCGATTGAGATTTTAGGTCGCGAGAGAAATTCGTTTTATTGTTCGGACCAAAAACGGAAAAAAAAACCGAATTTCGTTGTATTCCAACGATGCAAACTTCAACATCATTGGAAATTAATCATTTGGATAGGAAAAATAAAAATGACTGATTTAATGCAACGTTTTTCTTTCGAGGTTTCTCATTACTTTCTACAATATTGATTTATTCCGTATATCGAACTTAAGACAACCAAACATAATTAATATCTAAAGAAATGGCAATTCGACGAGGTCGTGATAAGCTCGAACTCGTAGATCGTTAAAAAACATTTTTGAGTTATTGGATTACGAAACAATAGTTTCCCAGTCGTCAACAATAAATATTTACAACGCGTTTGACATTAGACGATTTCGTAGATTGGTTCGTTGTGTCAGGCTCGTGGTCAGCGTTTCGATTTCTTTCCTTTGCCACGCCCATTTTGATTTGTGTGTGTTTGATGAAAAAGTTGAATAATCGGAAAATCTAAACATTGGCATGATTATCATCGTTTCCGATTTCAAGGTCGAATTCCACCTGCATTCTCATGTCCATAGCGACGAAAGCTACCACGATCAAAATTGGCAGACGAAATCTTGATTTCCAACCGAGTTTCAGCATAAATATCAACGAACGATGAAACATTCCTCCACTACTGAGAAATATACCAGTTGGTATTGCTCGCATTTTTCACCTTCGAGACAAAATCCTGACGAAAAAAAATCATAGACATGAGCGTGTCTATAATTCGTGCAAGTTAAAAATTACGCTTATATTCTTTGCTCCACTCGACGTATTACATTTTTTTCAACTTTTCGTTACGTGTCGTGGAAAATCTCCATAAAACACTAGACGATTAATTTTTAGTGATTTCCAATTTTTATTTCGATCTGATATTTGTATCGAGAAAATTTATAGACGCATCGAATCGGATTGAGTGTGGCAATAAAATATTTATTATTGGTATTCGTAATTCAAACATGAAATTTCAACACTCGTCAAGAATCCATTAAATTGCACCATATTTTTTCCAGCTGAGTAAGCTCGATGTCAAGAGATTCAATATTTAAAATGCACGTACTGAAAATCCAATCGGATGATTCAAAATTGTAGTCCCAGGTCAATTATGACAGCATTCAGGAAGCTTCAGTCTCGGTCGGCATATCAGCAGAGGTCTTGGTTGAAGATTCTCTCTCGAAAAGTGCGAACGCGAACTTATAACCTCGAAAAAATTCGACACCGCAAACGTATGCTTTATTCTCGAGTGTTTGGCGACGAGAAAATATTTCCATTCAATCAAACTTCACGCGATAGAATTGGCAAGTTTTCAGCGGAACTGTGATATCAATTTTATCAAGATATTACCCCCATTGTTATTGTCAAACGCTCCACACCGATGTGTGCATCCATTCCGTCACTTTTTTGTATACAATACACATCATCACACTTTTTTGACACAGTGCCTTACCTACTGAGCATCTGAACATGCTTACCGACCGTTGGTAACCGAAAAGGCGTTTAGATCTGCCATGAAGTTGAAATCACGAACTTTCATCATGAAATGAATGACTTTCATTCGCATTTGGTGATTATTCGATAATGGAAAATTGATTGAATGAAAAAACGCAAAAGAAATAATAATTTTTACGACGAAATAAGAAAATCGACATTTTTTTCGAACAGTTTTTCTCTTCAAATCGTAAAAAGGAGCGAGATAGTAACATTCGCCGATACAATATGTATAGCAGCGTCGAACTCAAGTCGAACTACAGACAAAAAAGTAAACAAAGACCCGTAATAAGTTATCCCTGCTCGCCCCATGTCATGTGGGCGCGTTTCGCCATTATGAATGATCGGCAGCAGCCTAGCGGCGATAGACGCCGAGTGGTGCTTCCCCCACCAAAGAGATTCGACTCTTCTGCAAGCCTGCCTGATACAAAACACTTTTAGGCATTGTATGATAGTTTCTTGTACTATACGATTAAACCGCAGTGATAGTTCGCACTCAGCTCTCGTTCGTGATCATCGCGCGATTCAGCTAAGCCTTCGTCGTACTATCATGGAAATAAATTTTTCCGGCAAGCGAATTCTCGTGACCGGCGCCAACAAAGGTATTAGTAGAAAATAAAATCGACGCGATTTGTTTTTTGCACTATGATAAAATCTTGATTATTCTTGAGCTCCAATTTGAATGAAGAAATAGTTTTTCAGATTTTCAAGGTCATATGATCGGAAATCATTTTCGGCATTATTCTTCGACACTTGCTAATCGAATCACGTTAACAACGAGAAACTAGAAAGTAAAGAGGAAGCACAGACTTACACACAATATTTTTTCAAATTTTGCAGAAATTAGAGCGTTTGGACGATTAAAAAAAAAACTCACATTTTCGTAAAATTCGAAAAATCACAAAATTTAAACCGTTCAACCGATGTTCCCAAAATCCAATACCAACCTTCCTATTATGATACTCTACTAATAAAAAAAAGCAATAAATCTTAAAATTTCCGAAAGTTGGAGCGTCGCCAATCTTTTTGTGAGAATTTCAAAATGCCGTAGAATTCGTATTTTTCTAGCAATTCCCACAAAATTCTTAGAGAATGAAGAGCTTTTATAGATTAACATCTGTGCAAAATGGGAGCTCTGCAGCTCAAATCGTTCTCGAGTTATGAACGTTTGAATTTTACAGAGCCAGAACATACACATACACACGAGCATACACACACATCCGGACATTTTTTCTAGAAATGATTTTTCGATGATTTGGGAAATTTTAAGTATTGAAAACTGGAAAAAAAAAAATGTCATGGTCACATAGCTTCCTCTATGAGGAAGTGTTTTACATCACACACGAGTTGTTTAAATTTAACAGTGGAACATCGAAATAAACGAGCCTCATTGTCATGATTTTATTTCGTCTCTGAACTCAGGCATCGGTCGAGGGATTGCACTAAGGTTATCAAAATACCAAGGCAAGGTGATCGGTATGGGAAGAGACCGCGAGACATTGAATGATCTTGTAAAAGAGGATCCAAACATCGAAACTGTTTGTGTTGATATTACGGATTGGGAAGCTACGAGAAAAGCTGTAAAAAGTATCTTGCCCATTGATCTGTTGGTAAACAACGCAGGGGTTGCTTGTCTCGCGCCTTTCCTTGAAATCACCAAAGATCAATTCGACCTGACGTTCGACGTCAACGTTCGTGCAATATTCAATGTATCACAGGTCGTTGCAGCTGATATGATACGTCGTAAAGTCGATGGCAGGATCGTCAACCTTTCCTCACAAGCTGCACATGCAGCTATAAAAGATCATTCGGCCTATTGCGCCTCGAAAGGAGCAGTTGACATGCTAACCAAGTTTGTACTTTTGCTTCACTCAAATTCATTCAATTTTTGGGTCAATCTGACCCAAAAGGCTTTTTTCCAAATCGTTGCATTCTAGTAGATATGCATTTTTTGTTTCTTTCTCTCGTAGAGACGTTTTTTCTCATTAAATGCCAAACAATTGGTAGCAGAAAATTGTTGGGGTCAAAACGACCCAGTGTGCACTCGAAGGCTTAATGGTGCATAAAAAAAAAAAATTAAAAAAAAACAAGAAATTCTCACCAAAGGCGAATCTTGAGTTTTCGGTGAAAATAATTCTAAGAATTTTACTAGAATCCCTCGATTCCATGCAATGCTTATCGCGCTGACCCACTGCCTACGTTTCGTGAACTCTGCACCACGCGTACAAAAAATTCCGAGAGCAAAAGGGAAAAATTTCAGATAAAACTTGAAAAAAATGTCAGTAAAAATTTTTTCGTAAACTTTGACGTCCTTGTGTTCTTTGGCCACGTTTGTACGATGCAAACTTGTAAATTGTTTGCTCTCAGGGCCCTCGCATTGGAACTAGGACCTCATCGAATTCGAGTCAACTCAGTGAATCCAACTGTCGTTCTCACCGCGATGGGTCGTTTAGGCTGGAGCGATCCAGAAAAGGCTCGTGCCATGTTTGAGAAAATTCCGCTCGGTAGATTCGCCGGTAAGCATACAATAAGATCAAAAATGCAACAAACGCAACAGATTCTTTCTACAGAGAGATAAAATTTTCTTATCTCCGGATTAATTCCGATAGTGAGTTTTTTAAAAGCTCAGCATCTCCTGATTCTGCAGAGTGCGAAAGATTCCGAAAGACCATGATTTTTATAATTACGTACCGAGTATAAAAAGAATAGCAAAAATATAACAAAATATTGAGTTTGGCAAGTCGGTTCAGAATTTATTTCGACCGAGATATTGGATTTTTGGTCCGGATAAAAAGCTCGGAGTGCCGCGAATCGGTTGTCCAAGGAAGCAAAGATCTGAATAAATCGTCGCATGCAAATTGGTGTACAATTTTGTTGCATAATTTTCCAGAGGTCGACGAAGTCGTGGACGCTGTTGTTTATCTACTGAGCGAGCGTAGTTCGATGATAACCGGAGCGTATTTGCCAGTCGACGGTGGATTTCTGGCAGGCTGAGCCAGCTGTCACAGAGCTTTGCCGATCGGCATCGTTTTCTTCGTGCCAACGACATCAATATCGAAAATATCACGACAATGAATAAATCGATGCAAAATATTGAACATTGCCAAATATTAAACTGCTGTAATTATCTATCGGGCATGGTAATAAACGTGGTGAAAAAAATAGCACATTTAAAAGATGGCATGATCGAGCGCTCGTTTATTGGAGCAGGCTCGATCAGTCTTTTTTTTTTCTTTATGTATTCTTTGACATGAATTCGAAGGCGTTTGTGTTTTCCATTTCTCCGTTCACGTATCCTTTTTGTCCCATATTATCGATCGGTAAATTTCGCACGAAAATAAATATACGACGAATTATATAATATTATGTTTTGTCACTAGCGTACATTTGGACAAGTCTTTTTCCATCACTTTTCACCCTCTTCTTCCAAACGAATGCACATATAATTTATATAATTTTTCTTTTTTTATTATTTCACGCACGAATATTTATCACTCAGTAGTATGTGTGTGTGTGTGTGTGTGTGTGTGTGTGTGTGTGTGTGTGGGCGTGTGTGTGTGTGTGTCTTTCTCGCGCGATCCGGAAAATTCGGCAACACCGATGAATTTACACTAATGGCAAAATTCGTAAATGAATATTTGTCGAATTTCTTCAATTTTTTTCCCTTTTTTCGTCTCGTTTACCAATCACTCGCGACAATAAGCACCGAAATGAAGGACACGTTATTACACATCTGTGATGAAGCAAAAAATCTTATTCGATCCGTCGATAAAAGTCGTCGACTTTTTCGTTTGTTTTGTTTTGTTTTTCTGTGACTTATTTCGTTTTTATAATACACAAAGAGCTTACAATTTTGTGTTACTCGAAAATGGTTTTGTTTTTTTGTTTTTTCATTTTTTTTTGTCTCTTTCACTCACTCTATTGATGCACATCCATTTAATCGCACAAACGCAGAAAGTTACTGGTGGTTTGTTTATTTTTTTTTGTCACCTCGTAACTCTCACTCATATTTGTATCTTTAATTTCTTTCACACTTACACGTTGGTTTTTGTGTCGTTTTGCTTTGTTTTATTCTCCTTAACACATTACTCCTTAAAGTCGGCTAATATAATAAATTGTATATAATATATACAAACCGTTTGATTCGCTTACAGGCGGTTATACATTAAAAACGCGTCATTGCCATTGCCACTAATTGTCGAGGAAGAAAATCTCGGGAGAATTTTCTTTCTCGATTTACACAGTATTCTCACTATCTAAATTATCGATCTCTCTCTCTCTCACTCTTGTTTTTACTCTTTCTCGTATCCTCTAGAGTCTTCCTGTAGGCCGCGGAAGGCTTAGGAAATTCTTATGATGGAGCATTTTTAAGGAATTATAATGACAATAATAAGAAAACTCTTTCGCCAATCTCGGACGAGATGTTATCATTCGGATCGAAAAGCTCAATCGCGTTCAAAGGAACGAGCTACTTTTTATCGCTTCATCAAGAAAATGTGTTTTTCGATTTTAGAGAAAAATAAACAAAATACCGAATGTAACTGCCAACTGAAAGATCGTCCCGGTTTTATCAAGAATAGATAGATATCTAGGCTTTGCTAGTTTTTTCACGGACCACACGCATCCTCTTGGAATACAAAATTGCAAAAAAAAATCAAAACTTCTCTTCCATTAAACTTTTACTGGAAAAATCAAAATGTACGTTGTACGTTCTCTGCGAGTTTCATATTTCATAACAAATTCTTATCGCTCGTGACGAAAAAGGGGATGAAAATATTCCTCGGTCGTTCTATCACGCGTTTGTGCTTTTTTTTTTCACGCTGGCAGTGTTATTATGCTTTTCCGTCGTTTCATATTTGCACTTGGACAAAAGGAGGAAGAAAAATTTGTTTCATGTTGATTAAGGAGCGCGTTAGTCCGGGGCAATTCCGAGAGAGGATTCGTGTGGGCGTTTGCAATGTAAACATACATCAATATCGTTAGTAAACTAACCGTCGTAGAAAGCTTTTGGCATTATGATGAGAAAGGAAAAACGTGTAGAAATAATAAAAATAAAAATTCTAAGTACGTCTGTCCGTCTAAAAAAAAAGAAATGACCAAAAATTAGCAATTACCCAGAATTTTATTGATTTGTAAAGAGTAAAGTGGAGTTGATAAAGTTGCTGATTTTCATGATCGCGCGTTAACCGTGTGAAACGTACATCGGAACCGAAAAAAAAAAACGAAAAACGTTCAGTCAAGAAAAAAAACGATGGTGGTGAGTCGATAGAAACGCGCTGATGAAAAAAAAGGAATAGATAGAAAAATGTCTATAAATGCGTTTTTTTTTGTGTTCACTGAGAAAGTGAAGTGAGTGTATTAGTCGCGTTCTTCGGCCGAAACATTGGCAAAGAGCTCATCACCGTAGAGAGATGATAGAAAATAATTACATCATACTTAAGAATAAAATGAAAATCGAAATTAATAGTTACTTTGCGTTCCCGAGATTTTCGGGCTAGAAAAGATCGAATAAAAAATTACAAGAGTACGAAAGAAAATTTCAAGGTCGCTACTAACTAAGTCTCAGTTTGGCTAATTTAAATATTTACTTTTCACGCATTTTCGACCAATTTTCACAATTACAAAAACCGCCACCTTTACTCACAATGAAAAATATGAAAAAACGAAACGAGACTAACCTCGTTATTTCGAAAGTGAAACTGCTTTCGAAGAACAAATCGAAAGGGAAAAAAATTGATACGGACGAAAGAGAAAAAATAGCATGATCTACGTTAGTTTGCCAATTGCAACAACAGCCCCGTGCTGTTTTTATGCTTTTTGGGATAAATTGGTAAAGAAAATCGGACGATAGTTATAATAATAATAATAATAATAATAATAATTTTAATAATATTAATAATAATATAATATGTATATTGTTACGTATAATATTGGACACTCACGCATCGCAGTAATTGGCGCGAAATTACAGACAACATTCAGAGTTTGAGGATCCATACCGGATATCGATCCGGCATGAAAAACACATTCATACGCACACAAGCTTTTATCATCGAACCTCGATCTACGAAAAATCTTGGTAATAATCGTCGTATAAAAAAGGGAACGAATTTGGGTTTTGGAGATTAGGGCTAAAGAGCGGATTAAAGTGAGCCCCGCGAGCTCGAGTGAGAAAATTAGTCGTTTTTGTTCATTTGTTTGTTGTTATTGATGATGACGCATCCTCTGGACGTATTTTTGCTGGTAGCACATTCTATCGAAGATCGAAGTTTGTTAACTTGTTTCTTCGTCTCTTAATTTCATTTCTCTTCGATATAATTGATCCTTTCGAGAACTATTTGCGAGAGGAACGAGAGATCAGCCGCGAGGAGAAATGACGATTTGCCAGGGCAGTATGTTGATTAGCATCCTCATTGTTTACTTGCTGGTGTACCATTGATGTCGCATTGGCGCTTCCAAAATTAAAAAAAGAAAACACAAAAGCAGCGACATTAGGTGATCCTCGTGCTTATCTTCCATTTTCGTCGATTCCTTTTTTCTTTTTCCGCTGTCTCTCAAACGTTTCAGGCCTCGAACGTAATGAAAAACAAAAGGAGAAAAACTCACAAAAGTCTACTGTACAGTTTGTTGTTTGTTTGTTTGTGTTATTATATTCCGTCTTCGCTTATTCGTTGCCTAGTTTTTTGTCTTTTTATCCAATGAGAAACGGAGCCTTGACCGTTATTCCTCCTTTTTCATACCCGGCCTCACTTACTGCGTATTTTTTTTTTTTCTATTTCCGATATTTT
>JBAJMU010000001.1:22218085-22234426 GCA_037952995.1 Hyposoter didymator | reverse complement strand
ATTTCCGATATTTTTACTCGAAATTTTACTCTATTTTCACCAAGATTGGGCAATCGAGAGAAAAAAATGGCGAGGCTCCGTCTCAACTTTCTCTTCTTTCGAGTCTCTCTTTCTCTCTCTTCCTCAGATTCCCAAAGGACAGTCTTCTGTACCGTGACACAGAATTCCCGCTTTTGTTTTTCCATTGATTTATCTTTTTATTACTGCATTATGTTGCTTCTCTCTCGAAAAAACAAAACTATATTCATGTACAACGCTCGCCAATAATGCCATCTATTCCCACCCTCATTTGTGTTTTTCGTTCGCTTTTCATTCCGCTTTGCCTTTCTCTCGACGTTACTTTCTCATACTAGATTTAGGTCTTTCTTTGCGCTCAGTTTATCTGCAAAAATTAATCAACAACCACAAGTGTAAAGTTTTTCAAAAATATAACAGTTTTGCGTTTAACCTTAAAGTGTGTTTGAATATTTATAGATAATTAACTTCTTCTGTGCGATCAGCGTGTCGAGTATACTCAACGCATACACATATAGAAAATACGCAGTCAGATTAAAAACTTCCACATGCAGTTTTCATTGTTTATTCAAAAAACAAACAAGATATTTATCGTCATTTTCGTAACCGAATTAATGTACAAATACGAAAACACGAATTACTCGGATTTTTCTTATTTTTTATTCTTTACACGAGACCAAATCACCAGAAGTAAAAACCAATGTAGAATAACCCAGCCATAACCATGCCACGGTACAGAGCGACAACCACCCTGTTTATTTCAATTTTTATTCATTAACGTGTACAAATGTGTCAAGGAATGAGAGAGACTGAATAAATATGCCCATCCATAGATCGGAACATTGCAACAAGATGGGAGAACGTCACCAGGGTGTCATAAACAGTTTTTAAAAACCAACAATTATTCTTCAAAACGTTTTTTTCCACCACCACATTTTACTTTCAACACGGAATAAAAAAAATTACTGTTGATTTTCATTTTTAACCAATTTTGATAAACGAAAATATTGAAAGAATAATTGAATGTTTTTGAAAGACAGGTTTTATCAACAATCACAGGATCGAAATACCTCAGGGATCCAACATTTATGAGATTAGTCATGAACAATTAACGAGGCAAGTGAATAACATCCAAGGACATAAAAAGTTAAAACTCGTCGATTTTTCATCAATTCAAACATTTGAACTGAAGAAATTTTACGAATAAGTATCGAAGTTATTCAATCGCCTGGTCCTTCCCATTTTTCCCAACACCAATCAATCCTCCCACCGCTGTCCCTTGTAATCATCGTGTTACGATTGTTGTTAGCAGACTATAGAAAACTGGTTTCTAAAACCCATGTCCCAGGTTCAATGCGACAAACTCGAATCTTCATCGAATTTCTCACCCGGAGTCAATCAACATTGTTAGTTTCAATGATCGAGTGCTTTGTTGTATGAAAAAGCAGAAAACGTGTGGAATTTGGTACGTGACAAGAAACAAAGAAATGCTCAGGGCCAAGAATCCCATTGCTCGATAATTTTTTCATCCAACTTCATGCAATAGAAGATGAAATTTCACGCGTCAATTTTCTCCAAAAATTTCGATCCCATAAAATACGTTAACTATATTTCATTCCCCACATTTTCGAGCTTTCGTGGTCGTGGGACCACAATCGTTTCTTCACTGTGTCAATTTTCTTTTCTCATCATTATTTGTATGTGTATTTGTGTGTATTTACATTTATATACGCAACTCACTTGGGTTTGGGTTGCATTTCGGCAGCAGGTGCTGCGCCGGAGCTCCTAGCCATCAACCTGGTTATGCTGACCCTTCGTCCCTCGTGGACATCGGTTCCGGTACCTGAAATAGAGACATCATTCGCCATTAATGAATGATAAATCAAATTGTATGTCCCAAAATAATAGAAAGAGGAGAACGAGTAAAAACAAGAGAAAAAAACTCAATTATGTGAAAAAATAAAAATAAATAAAAATTGAAAATGATTGTATGAGAGGAGAAGCAGAGAAATAAGAAAAGGAAACAAACGAAGCCAGAAAAGATGCAAAGACCTCGTCTCTTATTCTTTTCTCCACAAAAGTCTCATTTTCGAAAATTGAAAAATCATCCGATGATAATCGGTGGACAGTGGGAAGCGGAAATGCGTGACGAGTTCATGCATCGTTCTCCTAGCATCACACACACGCACACACACTTTAATCCACTCCTCTTTGCAATCGTGTTGCCAACTTTGATGTCCATTTCTCTTGATTCACGAACAATATTTTCATTTTCAGAAACGGCCGCGAATACGATGGCCCCCCATGAAAACTAGATACAAAAATCACTAAAAATACAACTTGGCCGAAAGTAACTGAATCGAAAAATTATAGTTACGCAATAACAATGCATAACGGATTAATTCGGTACGTGGGATTAATGGATAGCAACGAGAATAAAAATCAAATGGAATGAAAAACGTGGCTGTTACGTTTGAGTCATTGAATATTCGAGTTTGTTGGAAATTGCGATTTTCTTTCACATGAAAGAAAAGAGATTCCGTATGGAGGGATTGACTCGAAAGTTACAATCGTTTCAGTCACTCAAACGCAAAAAACGCAAAATGCAAAAATAATTTTCAAAGTTATTTTTGCATTCATTGTATGGTCATGGAATCGCGAAAACTTTGTCCAGGAAGTGACGATCGTTTGTTTTTCTTTGAGCTTTATGACACAACAACGAGATTGGACTCGCAGCTTGAAGAGGAAAAAACGGAAATCAGACACAGACATTATTTCAACGACACATGAAAATGTGGCTCATATAGCCCTCACATAACTTAAAAGTAACGTTTTAGTACGTATACCCACCGATCCTCAAATAAACATTTTCATCACTTGGAATACAACGATAAAAAATAAAGCTGCTTCGTTCTAACAATGATTATGGCAAACGACAAATTAAAACGCTTTTCGAAGGTTCTTCCGATTGTCGCGAGATCGATGATTCCTCGTTGTTTCGATCGTAAATATAGACTATTTTTTACTGCGACTATCCATGAAAATCATTACGACTACGGGAGACGATGGAGTTCTTTCACGCTTGGCCGAATAAATGGAAAATCAAACATTCGAATGATCGTCGCGTAAAATGAAAGTGTTTAAATTTACGATTGACAAATGTTGAATGAAAAATATCGGCTGGTCTTGTGAAGAAGAATGATAGAGATGGTCAAAAGTAGAGTCGCGAGAATCTCTGGAAATCGTGCTAATTTTCAGTGGTTATTCATTAACGTGTTTCTCTATGAAAACAAATGAAACGACGATTCCAAGAGTTTATATTTGCATGAAAGAAAATCGGGGAGAAAGGGAGGTTTTTCCATTCAAGCCAAGTGAGAAAAGACAATTTTTCTTTTATCAGGATTTATGAGTACGAAAAAATATCGTGTGGTTGTGCAGTGAGATAAATAAACAAAGACCAGTCCTTGAATGGAAAAACATTTATTTCTACTTCCGTCTGATTCATCAATAAGAAAAAAACAAACAAAAAACGAACAGGCCGTATACAACAGATGACACGAAGACCGAAAATCAAAAAGTGGATTTTGAGACGCAGAGATAACGAGAGAGGGAAACAGAGAGAAGAAGAGTAAGTGCTGATGGAAAATGACGAGAAAAAAAAACATAAAAAAAAATATATATATAACTGTTAACGACGCATAAATTAATTATGGCGATGAGATGAGACGTTGCGCTGATTCGACGAATGGTAACCGTGCAGAGAGAGATTGACAAAGAAAATTATTTCTTAAATACTGATTTCATTTGAAAAAACGAGAACGAGAACGAAAACCTACGTAAAAAAGGGCAGTGACTTATTTTCCAGGACTCGGAAGGAGCGAGTATTCTTCAAGACAAAAAATCTCAACGAATATTCGTAGTTCCGATCGTATTGTCAGTCATGAAAAAATTTTATCGCTAAACATAAGTAAATTTAAATCAAATTCATCGTAACTCTAAAAATCATTTTTCACGCCAATAGGCATCAGTCCGTAAATCGAATATGTCTGTAAATCGAGACAAGCGCATGTACTTGAACTTGTGCAATTAATAAATTCAATATAAAAAAGAAAATTAAGAAAAAATGAGACAAAAGTCACGTCACATGATCGGACAATCACGAGTGTAAAAATTGTTTAAACGTCTTCCACGTTATTCACAACGCTAGAGAGTCAGTCTATTGTACGTTATGATTTTCGTTTTTTTTTTTTTAATATCGAGTAGTGCATGCTTTCAAAATCAAAGGATAATGACCGCGAGATAATTTCGCAACTTTTTCTTTCTTCGTCGATCTCGTACAATATTTACGTGCACGGAGCTAAGAAAAAAAAACATCATTACTGCTTAATTAATCTGTCAGCTACACTGAGTTTGGTATTTTGCTCGCGCACACAAGTCGCGGTTAACCTAAGGACTCGAGAAGGAAATAAAATCGTAATCGTTCGAACGCGCAGTTGGAAAACAAGCGTCGATCGAAAAATCGTGCCCAGTACACGATTTTTCGATGCGATCAACTGTTTTTCTGAGTTCGGCGGAATATAAGTTTAGTTTTTGCGCTAATTTCAGAGAAAAAACCTATTTTTAAGGTTTACGTATGCATACATATCGACGTTTATGTATATTTAGAAATATCCTTAAAAAAACAAACACATGCACACACACACATATATTAATATATATGTGTATGCCTGTGTGTGTGTATTTAGTTAAAATAATAATAACGAAAATGTAAATAAAATTAATGGTGTAATTATAATCGTGAAATACACAACGATCGGTCGAAGGCGTAGGGACGTCGCGAAACTGTCACATAATGACTAAGCCTGAGGTCTGCGAGTTTTCATTAATCATCTCGCTTTTCATTCAGTCTTCCCAACTGAATTTATACGAACATATTGAAAAAAAAAAAAAAAAAAAAAACAAACAAACAATGCGAGTTTCGAGCTGAGAGAATTTTTCATGTATTGCGAGGTGACGATCCTTCCCGAAGATCTCGAGATCTCATTCTTCTCAAAGAACGCATTTTTATCACGGTACTGTGAAGCGCAGAGGTCGATTCAATGGAGGAAATTTATAGATATATATTTTGGCTCATTTGATAATTCGCATAATTCTCAATCCAACAGATTCAGGTTGACATTTTTTAAAAATCCATTCCGGTTCACTTTTTGGGCTCTAATATTCAAATTGTGCCAAAATATATGCTCCTCTGTTCGACACTGATGTAGAACAATGACTATAGCTCTTCCAACCCTTTGAAGTACATTTGTCCATTATTTATGTTTTTGTGAAAAAATCTTGGCTCTTTTGACTCAAAGCAGTTTTTGCCTTTTTACACGTGTACGGGAAAAGCTCGAGAGCTATGCAAAATCGAAAATTCTACTATAAATTGCTTGGCATTTATATTTTTATCACCTGATTATCGTGTTTATCACTTTTGAAACGTTTCGAAACTCAGTTATTTATTTACACCGCCTGATTGAGTTTAGAAAGAACTGATAATTATTTTAGGGTCATCTTGATCTACTTACTAATAGGAAAAAATGTTTAAGCGACCCTTGAACTGGTAGCATATTGTTTTCTTTGTTTCGTAAGGCACTGCGACTTTGTGTCTTTTTTTTCTCATATTCGAGTCCATTTTTATTTGGACATCAACTATATTGACTTGAATGCCTAGAAAAATTTGCCCATTTTCGAGAAAACTCGAAACTTTTTGAAATTATCATTTTTTTTTTCATCTTTCATTTTTTGGTCATGTATTTTTTTAATGCCGGAAAATGTTGTTCAATTTACATTTTATAAAAGTTAATTAGTTGAGGCAAGAAATTCATTGGTGTCGATAGACGACGACAAGATTCCCATGGACCGGATGCACATGCCGTCTAATCTTGTCCAGAAAATAGTTTTTCCTTGAAACGATAATTTCTTCGACTTTTCGATGAGAACGTGGAAGAAAAATAAAAAATACTGATAATTTAGAAAGCCATTATTGCTCTGGGACTCACTGAAATTTTTTATCACTGGGAGAGTTTGGAGCATCGTTGACTCAAACGGAACGAGGAACGAGCGTTTTCTTCTCATTTTTCGAAAATAAAGCTACTAAAGCGAATGTTTCGAATTGACTATTTTCTGCACACGATTTCATTCGTGAGTCTCGTGTTTCTGCCAATAAAAAGCATCACAGACCTCCGAATCGATTGAAAATGAAAAAAAAATTAAAAATACTATCGATTTTGCATTTCTCCGTTTGTTTAGGATGCGGAAAAAGGCGTGTACTTCGCGGGGTGGTTGGTTAGATGCAAATGCATACGAAAAGATCGAGCAAAATTCCTTTGAGAATATCGAGATTCCCTTGAGGTTTGGCACGGCCGAGCGAGTTGGTAGAATTGGTGCGATGACTCAGAGCGCGTAAATCAGGTCCTTGCATCCAATCGAGATAGCGATCTCTCTTTTCGCCCTCGTTCGTATCCGCATTTCGGTGATTATCATTTTGACTCGCATTTTGAAGGTTTTGCAAGTACAATCGGCCGAGTTGGCTAATCGAATATCCGATCTCGAGGCTGTCTTTATTGCCGCTGGTAGTGACGTGAGTGTCGACACTGACAGAAGGCTCAGTGAGAACGTTTTTTGGATTTTTTTTATCTTGGATAACAAGAGGATGATCGAAACGAGTTTGTTCGGCATCTTCGAGGCTGAGAGTCTTGGTGTCAGTCTCATGCTTCTCAAGATTTCTGTCCACGAGACACGTAGCGAGATTTTCCGGATCGAGAAGCCCGTTCGATTGCTCGTGGTGATCGTCGACGTTGGTGAATTTAGCGTGGTGACCCTTTATCGAAGTTTTAGGCTTCGACGGGCGCTCGTCAAAAAAATGAATCTCCGATTCCGGCTGCTCGATTTTTTCGACGGGGGTAGCGTCAAAAAAATCCTTTCCATGTCTACGCAAAAAATATTCGCACTTTTCCTGATCCGTTTGTGGATAATCAGCGAAATGTTTCTCTTCGCGTCTGAGAAGATCCTGAGATCGAGTTTCGCGCTCGCGCGTTAAGAAGTGGAAGCTCCGACCAACGCGCTGAAAGAAACCGGGTCTCTTGCGCGCTTTGGCATTGCTGGCATCGACAGCATTCTTCGTTTTTCTTGAAGAATCAAGACTTCGTTGTTTGGCGTGAAAAAAAACCCGGGTAGTTTCGTCGGGTAAGTCATCGAGGCTTTTGGCCTCGGCTGTTGGATAATCGAGGCTTTTTTCAAGCGATTCAAGACTGCGATGTTGTTTCTCTTTGGTGCGAAAAGAGAAATTACGCCGGCGTACGGTGGTCGCATCTTGGAGAAGCTCGTTGCTGTTTTTTCGGAAAATCTCGCCTTCCATTTCAGTGAATTCGATATTTCCGGAATCACGACGTGTCTCTAATTTTTTCGGGCTGTTTTGGGCCGGCTTTCCTCTGTCTTCGTACTCGGCGAAACTCTCTCGATCCCCAGTCCCAAAACAACTCATCGTGCTTGGCGAAGCTACCGGCGGATTGAGCGCTGCCAGTCTCGTCGTCGTATGCTCCTCGTTCCCCGCGTTCGACGATAAACCACACGATGTTGTGCCAGCAATTACTCTGTCAACCCATCTCAAATGATCCTCGAGAATCGTCACCGTTCGATCTACGTTTTTCTCAGTCTTATGCCCATGAAAAAAATAACTCTGTTTGTCAAGGCGACGAGACTCCGCGTTCGAACTGGGCTCGCGGAGTTTCGTCACCGTACGATAATAATAATCTGGATTTTCATCGGTTCTGAGCTCATTACGGGCTCGCGAATAATGACGATTGTCCAATCCGAGACTAGCAATGTCGAGCTGATCGGGATCCTGTTTAGATATCTCATTTTTACGCATGTTCGAAGACTTAAAAGTGCTGAATCTGTAGGCGTTCGAAGTCGCTGTCCCGTCGCGAACGATCGTTTGGTAATTATTGGCGTTTGACGGCGTCGTCGGCGTTGAACAAGCGGCAGCTGCCGCCGCGCGACGCTGCTCAGCTACCGCTTGCTGCTGGCTAGCCGAGAACTTTTGGTAGAATTGTATTTTACCTTGGAGGTCGCTCTTTTCCTGATCCTCCTGGTCAACCCCCCGGGCCTCTATCGCTTCGTGTCTGAGACGTCGACTCGACGTTCCCACCGTTGGACCAACCGCGGTCGATGCGTTTGCCAAACACTGCCGGGTGTAAACCCTGCAACTCGTAATTTTCAATATACATTTTATACACATCGCTCACAAAACCCCCACAAAAACAATTGATAGTTCAATGTTACACGTTCGAGTTGAACAGTAAGATGACGATGTTGAAGTTCGCATCGTTAGAGCCCAACGAAAAATATTTAATCCACACACAATTTATTAGATTTTTGGAATCTCCTTCATTTTTCTGTGGCGTTCAGTTTTTCATTGGCCAATAATTCTCATGGACGGACATTGGATACAAATTTTTAGCTCTGCTTTCAAAAAATATAATAAAATAAAGGATTCCGTTGCATTCCAACGATGCAAACTTCAACGTCATGTAAGATAATCGAAACACAAAATTTCCAGGCCCACCTCGTGAAGCAGTATACGCAATATTTTCCATGTCGCTCAGTGAAAATGCAACTAAATTAATGCCACAATAATGTTCAAAAAGCATTAAATTCCATTTGTCAAACTTGAGAACACTGATGAACAATATGGAGCTGTATGCCAAAATGAAGCAAATTCGATTTGAGCGAAAAACATTTTTCGAAAGAAAAAATGACGTGACTAAATTTCCTCTCATACAACTTTTTCAATGAAATGCTCGGATGCCTGAGGATATAATTTTCTCAACGATAAACCTGTCCCGGGAATGAAGAATTCTGAAGAAACGAAGAACACGAAGCGAGGGAAGAAGGATGATTCGTGATAGCGTGTCCCTTCTCGCAACTTGTTTATTCATCGCACCTTTGAAAACATTGTCTGGCAATTGACATTCG
The DNA here is from genome assembly GCA_037952995.1 of Hyposoter didymator. Classification (NCBI taxonomy): domain Eukaryota; kingdom Metazoa; phylum Arthropoda; class Insecta; order Hymenoptera; family Ichneumonidae; genus Hyposoter; species Hyposoter didymator. The sequence continues at coordinate 22,225,390 of JBAJMU010000001.1, read as the reverse complement.
CCAGGAGTAGGAGAGAAAAAGTGAGAAAGCGGGAGAGTGAAAAAGAGAATCTTGTGATAATATTCCGAGAGGAAAGAGGTACGTAATTAGAATTCAAGGACTCGCTGAGACGTTAGCAATGCGAAAAAGTGCAGCTACACGAGAGTGAACGAGGGAGAAAGTTTGCGTGTACGCGTAAGAAGATTTAAGAATCTATCATCTCTCCCTCTCTCCACTTCTCTGTCGGTCTTTCCGTCTCTTTATCTCGCTCTCCGTGTCTCTCTTTCTCCTTTTTCTCGGCTCGTTCTCGATTCATTGACCCAACCGACCGAGAATAGAGCTGAGAAGTATATCGCGCTAAGGGAGAGAACGGAAAATGACTCTTGAAGTATTTATAGATGGGGGCAGAGACGAAGAGCCGCGCGATTTGATCGCTCGAGAACGTTGGGAATCCTTCGGGACACGCGTACGAACGTTTCCTCTTTGAGATCACTCAGTACCGCGAATTACCATCATTCGTTCGACCAACGATCGAAACTATCGAAACATTTCCGTTTCAAAAAATAGGAATGAAAAAAAAAAACGTTCACCGCCACGGAACATGGTCGATTGGGAGTAAACTTGGCAACAAAAAGTCCAATAAATAAAATTGCAACGATCAGGGAATTGAAAAAAGTATCAGATTTCCTCTTCGATGATCCTTTGACTCAATGATGTGGAAAAATCTTTCACCACGACAAGGTAATTCATCAAATGGACAGAATTTTACTTTTTTCTTCGTTTTTTTAAACAAGAAAATGCGAAAAAACTGACCTCGATGGATGTTCTTGATCGTTATTGGTCCCCGCAGGTAACGGCACGTTGGCTGGCTGCGAATGAGTCGGTACTTGCTGCTGCGCAGCTGGCAATGCAGGCTGCCTCGCATTGCCGAACTTGAGCATGTTCCAATCGAACACATAATCGTATGTGAAGGTCTCATGGTGAAAAAGCGTACGAAATAGTTGCCTTAGGTATGAATAATCGGGCCTCTCTTCGAAGCGGATCTGCCGGCAGTACTGCAGATACTTGGCGAACTCGCCTGTCAAACGATACAAACGTGTCAACGAGTACAAACAGAAATAAACAAATAATCAATACCACGTATGACACAATGACGCGAACGAAAAAACAAATAAATTTCTTTCTATTCTGCTTTTCATTGGAAACGAACAATCGGAAAAAAATGAAACTCACTCCCCTTGGTTTTATTTACAAATCAGCTAATTCGTAATTCTGCATTCCTTCCAATTTCTCCCTCCAATATAATCGTGGAATATGAAAAATGATCCGAACCACGTACGAAAATGTGAATCGAGTCAAAAATGACGATAATTTCCCAACGTTGAGAATTTATTTTGAAGCATTTGATTTTTTTCACCCATTGAGAAGCAAAATGCTTTGTTAATTTTATGCCGTCGTAAATTTTATGATTGAAAAGCATTTTTATAATGATTATGGTACAGAATTATGTTGGTCGCACGATGAAATGTTTCAACGTGGAAGAAACATGCATGAGAAAAAAACACTAACGTCCTCAAGACGAAAGAAAAGAAACGTGATGAAAATTGGGAAAAAATGTTCGAAAACCATTTTCTTAGAGATAAATGTTCAATTTCGTTAGAAGAGATTTTCTCAAAACTGTGAAAGTTATTTCGGAACATTGACGTTTACAGATAACGAAAAAACGAGGTTTAAAAAAAAGGTAAATAAATATGATTATGATAATTACTAGGATAGCCAGCGCAGAGTATATCGATTGACGTTGACATTTTCATTTCCGAGATGCGTTCGTACTTTTGCCTCTTTGTCGCGGCCTTGAGACCCTGCCAGGGCAAACTACCTATATTGAAGTACATGAAAACGTAGCCTAGTGATTCAAGATCGTCTCTCCGCGATTGTTCCACTCCAACGTGTGTGTTTATACTCGCGTATCTGAAAATATCAACGAAAGGACTTAACGAATGAGAAAATTCGACATGGTCAGTAAAAAAGTGTAAATCAATGTTTCTTCAACATGCGCAGGCTTTTTTGTGTGTGTGTGTGTGTGTTTTTTTAAGTTGTTTGATTTACTGACCTGGCTGTACCCGTAAGATTCTTGTTGTCTCGGTAGGGTATGTGCCTGAGAGTGCGACTGTCGCGATACTTTTTCGCAAGTCCAAAGTCTATAATGTACACTAGGTTACCCTTTTTGCCCAAGCCCATAAGGAAATTGTCTGGTTTTATATCGCGATGTATAAAATGACGGCTGTGAATAAAGTCCGTTCTGCTGATCTGAAAGAGATTAATAAATATTAATCATTGGCTATTTATTTAATTTTTATTATTTTATTTTATTTCATCAAATGAAAGAGAAAAAAAACAATAATTCAGGTAAAGAATAATTGAATCGGTGAGATGAAGTTTGCAACGTTGAGATTCAACGAACACTATTTTGTGGATTCATTATTTATTGCGTTTTGAAAATCATGGCAATTTTTCGTGTCGTTTGAGTTTTTAGGTCGTAAGAGTGGATCGCTTTATTGTCCAGACCAAATATTGAATAATAATTGTGAGCTCTACTGAAAAAATAACAGAAATTCGTTGCATTCCAACGATGCAAACTTCAACATCATATCGGAGAGGGCTGCGAATGAAAAACAGCGAAAAATCAACTAAATTGATTATGCTGAAGTTTGCATCGTCGGGATGCAACGGAATGTATTTTTTAAAAGCAGAAGCAAAAATTAAAATGTAGTGGCCATCTGTGAAAATGTTTGCAAATGAAAAACTGAATGGCAACGAAAAATTGAGGGAATTCCGAAAATAAATGAAAAATGGGATATCGACAGAATACTTTTCGTTGCACTCCAACGATGCAAACTTCAATATCGCCAAACTTGTACCATACACCGAAAACATAGAGTATAAAATCATGGCTGAAAGTGAATCTATTTTTAGCTGCATAATTTCATGCCGCTTCTTTTTAGACAATGACGATCTAAATTTAGTTTCGAGGAACGAAAGTGTTCTATGAACTTGGTCGATGTTGCTCTTTCGCGAATTAGGATCAGTGGCTGTCACACGATTCGAATTAGCGAACAACACGATTCCACGCTGTCTGACGAATACATTCGAGGTCAGACGCGATATCTGAGCTCCACGGACTTCGCGGAACATTTTTTTATCCGAGCTTCGCGATTCAATGAGAATACATATATGGTCAGACGATTCTCTGCTTGGGATCGAAACTCGTCGTCTTTGAAAATCACTCGTTCGATCAACGGAAAGAAAACGTTTTTTATGACGGGGGAAAAAAAAAAATAGGAATCTTTCGAACTGGAATAAAATAGTGACTTTAATCTGCGGTGATTTGCGAAGATTTGGCGTATCGAATGAAGAAACAGAAATGTCAACGACCTTGCAAGAATCGCCGGAGCGGCCGGCCTCGGAGCATAACAAAGCGTGACGGAGGATTGTGTTCCCTCAGATCGGGAGACCAACGCGTTGCGAACTTTGATCTCGCCTTAGACGCCCGAGAACAAACCATCGTGCCTATCATTTATTTATTTATTATTATTTCATTACGATTCTTATTATTATTTTGCTATTTTTTCCGCGCAACCTCAACAAGCGAGTCATTGAGCAAACGATTAAGGTCGCTTGTTCGAGGGAAGAGCGAGTTTCTTACGGTTATTCTTATCGTTGGCTCCTTCCCGGCGAAAGTTTGCTCCCGAATGCTCATAATATTTACCACGTTTTGTCTTCGCATATAAATATGTATGTTCACATTTACATTGCGTAAGAACAACAGAAAAGAAAGCAGAACAAATGATATAACTCGAGACATTCCTGACGAAATATCATTTTTTTTTCTTCGCATCTCGAACATCCATCAGAAAATCTATACGAAAGATTCAGATGGCAATTGTTTTTGTTCCTCTGTTTTTTTTTATTCAACTCTATAAGACGGACAAGCCCAACTTCCCGCCTCGCAGAAAGGAAGTTGTTCTTAATGACCATTGGCCGAGTAGAACTAAGCTGACCCACTTCGTAGAACGAGATTAAGTGGAGCATAACGCGAGTTTCTTCGGCGTTCTTACGCCCGTCAGTGAAAGCAATTTCGATCAATTTTTCACAGCTGATCCGTGAATATTTGTCGAATCACGCACCTTTTTCGACGCAAGTTTTTTCTAAACAATCAATTGATTTTCGTCCAACGAAAGCCAAAGCTCACAGTAGCATTCCGAATTCTCGCGGTTCACATTGTTACTCTTTTCCCGTTTCCAATAAGTGTCTTCATTTTTAATTGTTTCCAGACTAATGACAACGAAATCTCAACAATGGGGTTATTCCTAATTTTGCAAATATCTATTGTGTCCCAATATTTTTCGTGCTCCATCGTCGCAGACGCTTTTTTTTCTCCTTATTTCATCCAAATTCTCTTCGCCCCGTCGTGCATTGTTCCCGCTTTCATTCTCAGCAACTATCGATCTTCGTCTATCAAAGAAAAGCTCCCGTTTGATTATGCGTTTTGTGCCGATGAAATATATCGATTAATGGGATTGGGAATCTTCGACATTGGAATTGGAAAGAAAAACCGAATTCGTGACTACGCATCGCAACCCATTGCAACGGTGGATGAGACACAAATGATTACGACTGTGTTTGTCGAATTACAACATGCACTCGATTAACTTGATGTTCCAAGAGCGTGAGATCGATAGTTCCCAAAAAGATAAAATTATTCCATTCTAACGGGAAAAACGTCAGTGACGACTGGAACGAATGAAAATAAATTCGAAACCCAAGAGATTGTACGTTTTTTTTTTACAGCTCTATTTTTTGATGATTCAAATGTCCGAGAAAATTTCCATCCGTTTCGTGTTTTTGCACTAATAAACAATATTTCCGCTGTTATCAAGTGCAAACTTTTATGATTCTTTGGCAAAACTTATCGACGCGGTATACACAACAGTATTTTTCGTTGTCGGTAAGATTTCTAACCCTGGACTGATTCCCGTGCAGGTAAAAATCATGACACTGACGTTCGCAACGTTGAGATCCGATGGAAAATATTTCGTACCGATTTTCTGGTTAGATTCTAAAAAAAAATCGTTTCCTTGTCCCGACTAATCATTCGATAATAATCAAGAGTTTCGCTCGAGAAAAAAACATGATTTCGTTGCTTTCCATGCATGCAAACTTCACCGACTATTCAAATGCCAATTGTTAAGCAGCGATTCGGTGCTAAATCATTCACATCCACCTGCGATAACTCACCATCTGATCGGCGAGTAATAAAACTGTTTTGAGGGTGAATCTTCGTGAACAAAAATTGAAGAGGTCCTCCAGCGACGGACCTAGTAACTCCATCACCATAACGTTATAGTCACCTTCCGATCCGCACCACTTTATCGTAGGTATTCCAACTGCAATGAAAAAATGACAGAGATGAAAAACGGATTTTCAATGATGTCGAAGTTTGGATCGTCGGAATGCAAGGGAATTAATGAATTTACTCCATTTTTCTGTGAGCAGAGCCAAAAATAAAAATGTGCCGTCAGTCCATGACAATTTTTGCAAATTTTTGTGAATGTCACAGAAATATTGAGTCGATTTGAAAAGTTCAAAAAATGGAGATTGGATTAAATATTTATCGTTGGACTCCAACGATGCAAACTTCCACATTGTGATTTTTTCTCCAGAGGAAACAATAATTTCATTACCGTCGTTCGAACGACTGCGTAAAATGCGTAACGACACGCTTTCCGAAATTTCAGGCAACACATTGGAAATATTGAACTGAACTGTATCCGAGGAACGAATAAAAAAGACGGTTTGCGGAGGCAGAAAAAAATGAACGTCGCTCGAGCCAACGAGAAAAGCACGTCGATAATCTCGATGGAAAATATTTCAACGGGTAAGACAACCATGGTGGATGAATAGTCAAGAATACTCACCGCCTCCCTGCATCATCTTGTAAAACTTTGACTCTATGTGCAACTGCGGATGACGAGTTTTGATGCATTCTAATTTGATAGCGACTTCCTCGCCGGTGGAGATGTTTGTGCCTGTCACAAAAAGGATCATTTTCATTTGCCGGGCTAACGTCTGGAGATTTTGTTTCCTTGCCGGGAGGAAAAAGACGTACAGTGAGAAAGCGCGGAGACAAGGACGGAGATGGAAAATTGTGTGTATGGCGAGCGGCTGGGGAAAAATGAAGGACGGTGGAGCAGAAAACACAGGAAGTTTCTGGAAGTGTTGTGCATGCAAGATTCCACATCTCGAGATTGTTGGGGTGGATTTGTTTGGTTGGGTGAAATTTTGAGTTGGAGAAAAATCGAGGATGTGAGAGAGCGAGAGAGAGGGAACGAACGATGTCTTACGTCTTGGATACGAGACGGAGATCGCTGTAGAAAGATAAAGAAACAGAGCGAGAGGCAGAGAGGGAGGGAGAGAGAGAGAAAGATAAAGAAAGTGCGAAAAAGAGATAGCGTGAAGAGGAGACAAAGATATTTAAAGCGTGGCGTGAGAGCGAGACAGGGGTGAAAGAACAGAAGGAAAGAAGGTGGGAGGGAGGGAGGGGGCAGAAAGGGGATTGCGAGAAAGAATTGGAAAAGAAAAGTTACCTAGATAAATGTCGCCGAAGGAGCCGCTCCCGATTTTGCGTCCTAGCCGATACCTGTTGCCGACTCGGAGCTCCATCCTCGTGGCTTGGGCTGGCCAAGAACTGGCCCCGATCACCCTGGGGACGTACCTCTGATCAACACACTAACTGTTATACCCCCTCGTGGCTTTTCTGTGTATACCTCTCGCTCGCTCTCTCTTTCTCTCACTCTGTGTATGTTTGTGTACGTGTGTCGGGGGAGAACGCGCGAGTTTCGTGTGTCGCGTATACGGGGCGCCGCGCGGTTTCAGAGGCTCGGGGGGGCCTCAATCTCCATGTTTGATCGCGCTTCCGCTCGCGAACTCGCGGACAACCAACATCATCGGGGTGGGGAAACTTTTCGTTATAGTCAACTCCATACTTCCATCATTCACCGCTTCTTTCATCAATGGCACTACTGTCGCACGCTGCTGCGAAGCCCCTAAAGCTCCAAAAGCGCCCTCTTGTGCCCACACCGCGTCTNGACGGCCCCAAAATCTCGACTTTTAAGCGACCCCAAGAGGCGCTACGATCGCGATTCCCCTATGTATATATAGAAAAAGTTAAGCATAAGTACATATCTATATATAAGGGATTGCCGATTCAACGCCACCTACACCCAAACTCTATTTTCCTTGATTTTGGGGCCACATCGCTAGTAC
>JBAJMU010000001.1:22196183-22218030 GCA_037952995.1 Hyposoter didymator | reverse complement strand
AAGCTCCAAAAGCGCCCTCTTGTGCCCACACCGCGTCTCTCTCGCTCGCGGTGGTTACTCAATTCTACACAGCTGGTGCAATACTTTTTTTTTTAAGATCAACAACCGAATACCAATTTTCCATACGTATATTTTTATCGAACATCTATTATTCATGTATAGAGAACGATTTTTTTTTGTTTCATTCAGAAAATCGAAAACTGCTCTTGTTTACCTTTCAGTTTCTTAAGGGTTTCATAATTCTTGAGCGTGAATTTCAACGATTGATTATCGAGGCATGAAACCGTTTCCAGCCTTTCGCAATTACACTTTTCGCATATTCCGTTGATTTATTAATTATTACGTGCGCAGCTTTAAACTTTTTGTTTTAAATGTTGCCGCGACCAATCTCCGCGGTCGTGCTACGTATCCCGAAAGTTCGGGAAATTTCTCTCATCAATCTCGACTCTACGAGCAAAAAGTTTATCTTCTTCGTTGAAGAAAACCTCCTCAGATTTATTTTTTTACATACACTTTTGCGTAGTACAGGGCTCGAGCTTTCAAATGTATATTTCTCTCCCGATCGTTGGTCTCTACGGATTCCGCATTCTACAGCAAAACTCAGTGTTCAACATGGACACAAAGGGAAATAACATGGTGAGAGGAGGCGCCACCTGAAACGAATTATTTCCTGAAATATGATGCACCGGGCGTTCTAGGACGATAAAAATCAGCCACCGCGATTCTCGACTTACTTCAAATTCTTATTAGTCACAAATTTCGAATCCCAGTTCAAATATCGAGACATTTTTCTCCTTGTAATCTAATCGTTTTTTTTTTTGAAGGATGGCTACACACAACAATGTTGCTATGTTAATAGGGAAATAAAAAATGATTAGAATTTAATGAAATTTCGTGAGTATATTCTTTAGTATTAAATATGAATAAACAAATTTTTAACGATTTTTCTTCTACATATTTTTCGAGTCATTGAACACTAGAGTTTACATGCGCATAAGCATAGAAATCAGATATATAAAGGTATATATTTTGCATATTGTAAACTCCGAAACTATGTGGACGAAAAATTTGAAAAAAATAGTGTCATCGTATTTAATGCTAAAGAATGTTATCACCAAATTTTATTAAATTCTTATCATATTGTCGTAGGGTAAAACACCCAGTAGTCAGCCTTTTAACTCATTTTCCAATTTTGAAAAATAGTGTAACGAACATAACGAAAGATAACGACACGCAACTAGTCTCAAATGAAACATTATTTATCGAACTTTGATAATCCGATTAAAAAAACTGATAAAGTTCATTTAAATACAAAGAAATTTTTTTTTTTTTGGAAAAATGTCATTTTTACCAGTAGTCAGCCGGTCAAAACCAGTAATCGGCCCCTCGAAATTCTCTCTCCCTTTCTGGAAGCCTAGAAAACTTTGTAAACCCGACTGTTTCCTCAAGTACCCAATATGCACACCGTGCTCTCGAAAATTCGGTAGACACACGGCTGATTAAAAGGAATAACCATATAAACTGGAAAGGTAAAGAAAAAACGCATTAACAGTTCGGAAATAAGCTTTTAATGTAGAACAAAGTGATGTTACAATATGTATACATGTATACTTAATTCCAGCGAACGTTGAAAGACGTTGAGCCTCAAAGGGCAGTGTCATGTTAATTCGTGAGTGTTTTTTTGCTTTGTTATCGATATATAAAACTTCCGGCACGGTATTGACATTATTTTTATTTATTTTCATTTTCAATAAATTCGCAGCATGCGTGCCACCACGTTTGGCAGCATTTTTTCTACATTTCATCGAATATTTGTGGGAACGTTAGTAAAATGATTGGTTCGATCTCTCGCTACATTCCAGAAAACTTATTATTCTGGATCGAACATTATTTCATTCAATTAATAATCAGTTGATCCAAAAAATAAACAAAAAACAAATGCAACGTTTAAATGAAACGATAATACCATTGAGTAATGAAAGTCTATCTACAGAGGCCCCGTTTTATTCTTATTAACAGAATGTTAGCCCTAACGTCACAAGGCAATTGCAGCATCACCCAGTTGAATGAGAAAAAATGTGGAAGGCGAAAAAAAATCGTATCACTTGCCACCGATTAAACCGAACTAATTATTTCTGCGATATTTTAACTAGTTTGTGACCAAAATAAACCATTTTTAACCCAATTAATATGCAATTAGAAAACTCTTTCAAAACCTAAATATTATTTCAACTACTTTCCCAATTTTCCATGCAATTTTTCTCCAAATGCAAAAGAAATACTTTTTCCCGTTGCAAGAAAATGTTGTTAAAAGAATTTTATTATCATTTTCAATGTTCACATAGCTTTCGTCTTTAAATTTCATAAGAGGCTGCTGCAATTTACCAAAACTCTGAAAAGAACGATAAAAATCAAAAGGGAATAGATAAAATAATGAATACGTGGGAAATTCTGCGTTTTTGTCAGGCGACGACTTTTGCCTCGATCGAAGCAGAGAATAGTGCAAAGGCAAATGTGGTTTTGTAATTATTCTTGCGTCTACGTCGCATTTTGTCCAGAAAGACTTGAACAATATTGCCGGAACTGGCGTGGTCCGAAAAATAGTAAAAAGCTCTTTCCCATATTCAACGGAGAAACGAATAAATGCGATAACTTGGAACAATAAAAACGGATAAATAAAAATGCATCCGTTAAACAAAGTTGATGTGCAAAATCGAATTTTTCAATGGAATTTTGAAGCAGTTTAAATGATGTCACGAATTGCCCGCGCGCATAGATTGTGGATGTTCGTTTTTTTTTCTTGAACGCAGAAAGAAAAACCTTGAAATAAGTTCAAGGTAAAATGGCGACAGACACGAAAATGCGAATTTACTTTCGTTCTTCATAAATGCGTTTGAAAAATCAGATTTTGCTCATTTTGCAAAACTAGTAGTAACGTGCTACGTTAAAAGTCGGATGGGTCGAGATATCGGAGCGTCAATCGAACTATTTTGTGTTACAATATGAAAAAAAAAAAAAAAAAAAATCAGTTCTCGTAAAAAAATCATCTGAGCGAAGCGATCCGACAAAAATATATATGCAGCTTTAATGTATATTTATATTCAAGTATTCATAAACGTACTCGAGTAACGGGTTGTGGAGAGAACGAAGACTTAACGATTAAGCAACATTGATAAAAAAAATATATACTTTCAACGTTATTCGTTTCTGCTCCAGTTTGTAGTAACGATTTCCTTTTTAATAAGAAAAACCCGAGGCTTTTTGAACAAACTCAATGGTTCAAAAATGTTTATATCATTTACTCGTTAAAAGAAGAAAAAAAAAAAAACGTAACCAAATGCATGCTCGCTCGACTTTAACAATGCGAAATATAACACGGTGGCTCGGGATTTCGCTTCGTTCGATATGGCTGAATTATTATTCTTTTTTGTTTATCTTTTTCGGCAACACACAAATATAATAATAATGAGAGCAAAAAATACTCGCGATGCATTAAAAATCCTGCGACGAATAGCTCGAGTCAAATATTTCGTAATTCTTATCTAAGAAATTCGCCTATCTTGCCCATCGGAGTACGAAAAGTAAAAAAAAGAGGAAAAAACGTAAGACGAAAGAAAAATCTACTTGAGAAAACGATAAGCTGCACAAAAATGTTGAATACTGCAGTAAAAACATACCGTCCGTTACTTAATCTCTCTCCCACTTACTCCGTGTCAAACATTTCTCGTCAATTTCTCAAGGCCAACAGAGACATTTACGATAACGAAGAAAAATTTCGTTTTTTCCTACATTTGCGAACATCCTCTCGAAAAATAAGCTTTTTCCGCCTCGGTCAATATGTTTTTCTCTACAAAATTGTTAATCCCGAGATGTTTAATGTTTTCCCCGTAAAGCCATTCCCGAGGCTATTTAGGCCTTGATTTTCCACGCGAGAGTGAAATCAATTCGATGCTCGTTCCTCCAGCAATTCACAAATGTTTTAACAACTTGGACGCTTTCTTTCCTCATCTTGCGTTCTCTGGAATCTGTTTTGCTTTTGTTTCTCATTCGGTAAAAGAATTTCGCGCGTTCGTGACAGGGCAAAACACGTCGCGAGATTGCTTAAACCTCGTAATACTATAATAAAAAGTACAAATCTAGATTTTACTTGAAAAATCTATCGATATTTATATATATGTCTTCCGGTCCTCGTGGATATTGAATGTTTATCATTTTTATCCTCTCTCTTACTCCCCCCTCGTCGTTTTCGCAGCCAGTTTCAGCTGTGCCCGGACTCGCGATGAGAAACGAGCTGAATTCCGTGAAACGATCGGCAAAGAGACGGACAATCCTAAGAGCCGACTTGCTCGGATCTGGGCATGGGACTCTTTGATTTTTCAGTCGTCACCGTTGTCGTCTGCACGGTTTCCAAATTGGCCAGATCCGCTGCGCTAATCTGCAAATTTATAAAGCTTATCAATTTTCAAAGCAACAACGCTGACACTAATTTCCACTCAGTTTGCCGATCATCGCAACATTTTTTAAGTCCAGCAGCATTTTTTAATTCACTTGTATGAACTCAGAAATATTTGTCTATAGAAACGATTTCGAGTGGAGAAAAGTACGTAAAAAAGTGTTAAAACATTTGTTACGATTGACGAAGTCGACGTGTACAAATACAAGCGTGTGAGTTCGAATTAGAGTGCGTAAGCGTTTTGTTAGTTGACGATATTCCATGAGAGAGACGACAAAAAAAAATAATTCGATAAATGCTTTGAGACAAGAGCAAAAAATGTTCTCTTTCTCACAATTTTGTCTCGTTTTATTTATTGCTCTAACCTCGACGTTCGGCGGTAGGGTGATTGTTGCGTGTGTCGTAGTCGTCTCGGTACCGCTGTTTATCTCTCGTTCTACCGTAGTGCCTACGCAACAACAAAACCAAACAAAAACAATGGTACGAACAGAAAAGACAATGACAATTGGAATGCGCAACGTACGGGACGGACAATTCATCAAAATAGTTCTTGTGACAAATTTCATCAAGCAGATCCTTCTGATTAGTAAACGGAATTTAAAACCCTTTGAGAGTGCATGCTGGTTCATTCTGACCCCAATAATTTCCCATCGCCGATTGTTCGGCATTTATTGGCAACGAATGTTCGCCGTTTTATTTTCGTTATCGTAAAAAAATAAATTCAGGGCCACGAAATCTGGAAACTAGAAAAAACGGTTCTACAAAAAAAAAAAAAAAAAAAAAATAAAAATGCATATTACCGGAATGCAATGATTTGAAAAACTCCTTGGGTCAGATTGACCCAATATGCGGAGGTATGCACTCGAAGGGTTAAAGATCAATGAAATCTCATTTCCCATAAGAGTGTTCAAGGGTTGAAAAAATGTTACTGCACTTACCATTGGCATCCTTAGCTTCAAGCCCGTCGGCCTCAACGACTACGACGTTGAGTACAACGATGGGTGGCTGTTTGACAAAGAAGAAATATTGAAATTTCCAAATCTTGTTCGAACCAGCAACAGAAAAATATCAATCTTGTTTCTTTCGGAATTTTCATAGAAAAAAAAAATTTTACGTATTTTTACTGACTTTTTCCTCAGATGCTAGTTTGAGAAATCTCATATGCTGATCCGGCGACACGCCGAAAGCTTCCTGAGCATATCTGAAAAGGTCTTCTTTGTAGTGGCTATACTTTCCTGTGCTTGCGCCAACGGTGTTCGCAATTGTATAAAGAACTTCTATGTACAGTTGTTCCATCTGAAACGATTTATATTACAACTTAATTATTCTTCACGCAATCGAGGGAACATTTCGTTGCATGTAGAAGAAAGCTAGTTATGGAAATTTCGTCGAGTCCGTCTTTGCACATCGGGAGCAGCNAACTGTTACTGTCGATCCAGAAACAAGTTTAATCATTTATCCAGAACAAAGATAAATCGATAAAACGAAGACGTAAAGGTAATAAAATAATAATATAAAACTAGATGACCCTGAAGTTCGCAACGCGGTGCCCCAACGAAAAATCCATTTTTCTATCAATTCTTTGTTCAATTTCAAAAACCAGGCAAATTTTCGTATCGATTTTTTCTTTGGAGCCTGAAAAAAAATCGTTTTATTGTCTTGACGAAATATTCAGTGAGAATCTTGAGATTTCCCCAAGAAAAAAGGGAATTTCGTTGCCTTCCAACGATGGAAACTTAAAAATCGTTAAGACTAGACAGAAAGTTCCAAACATCGCCATCAAATTTTCGATAAAAATCGATCATTTGAATTGGCACAAATTTCCAAAAGTAATGGAAATTTAGTTGCAATCAGTGTTCGTTTTTTTTCTTTGGAGCCTGAAAAAAAATCGTTTTATTGTCTTGACGAAATATTCAGTGAGAATCTTGGGATTCACCCAAGAAAAAAGGGAATTTCGTTGCTTTCCAACGATGGAAACTTGGAAATCGTGAAAACTACACAGAAAGCTCCAAATATCGCCATCAAATTTTCGATAAAAATCGATCATTCGAATTGGCACAAATTTCCAAAAGTAATGGAAATTGAGTTGCAATCAGTACTCGTTTTTTTTCTACCACTTAGTTGCATTGAAAAAAAAAGGTTTATCGGGCGAAAATATAGTGGAAAAACTTACAGTAAATGATCCTTTACACTGTCGATGGTAATATCTCCAATGGAATTTAAATCTTGACGATCATCGTCGCCATTGACGTCGTTCGAGCTGGCGGTAGGTCTGATGGATGGTTCCTTGGAGTTATCGCCGCCACCGGCTAAAATAGATTCGTTGAAAAATCGGGAAGAACACGAAAGGGTGGGATTCGTATATCCGGATAAATGAAACCGGGATCATCGAATACAAAAAGCGATCTAAGCTCCAAGTCTTTGTTGAGCGATTAATTAAATAATTACTCAATAAAACGATAAAAGCATTGGCGAAAGCTGAAAAAAATACAGTGATCGTCTACGTACGAGAATGTTAAGTCAATGCAAAGCTCCTTGGGACATAATTTTTTTTTAGTACACGTAACACGAAAAATGAAAGTTTGTAATGATAAATCGAGTTTTTCTTCTCAACTGTTCTGTCGATACGAAGTCGAGCTAGAAACGTAAATCGTGTCGATTGACAAATAACAAGATTTCCACATTTTTTCTACGTACTCGAACTGCTGACTGTGCCATTTTCCGTAATCGATCTCGGCCTTGGAACTGGTTGAGTCGCTTGCGATTCGCTCTCATTTTCTGGCTGAGCTTCGACCGTTCCTTGCTCCTGGACCTCTCCGGAAGAACCTTCCGGAAGTGATCTCGCGTTCGGAGGAAGATTCAAGGCGCAATGGGCCTTCGTGACTTTTGTAACTGACAACGAAATACGCTGGAGTTCCGAGCTCGAATGGAGGTACAATGCTTCACCGGCTTTCGTGAATGTCAAGGACGATATTCCGCTGTAAAAGTCAAAGAAATAACTCGAGTGAATATTTATATCGAATGTTGCTATCGCTAGTTTTTAGAAACATCCAAAACTACAGCTCGTCGAGGTGGTTTTGATAATCACAGGCCAAGAACAGGATTCAACGATGTTGAAGTTTGCATCGTTGGAATGCAACGAAATTCCCTTTTTTCTTGGTCAAATCTCAAGATTCTCATTGAATATTTCGTCAGGACAATGAAACGACATTTTTTAAGGCTCCAAAGACAAAATTGGTACGAAAATTGTGCTGGTTTTTAAAATTGACCAAAAAATTGATAGAAAAACGTGTTTTTCGTTGTGGCCCAACGTTGCGAACTTCGGGGTCATCAGGATTGATTGTTGATCGATTATTTTTCGAACGGTTGACAAAAATGCGAGACGAAAAAAAGAAACGATAAACTCACTTGATATCTTCTCGTTTGATAGCAGCAGCATTGAGTTGTCTTCTTAATTCCGGTATACTGAGAACAAGGCAGTCGCCAAGATTGGTGAGGCACAGGAGGCAAGTTTCCTCGTGAGTGCCGGCCGGTTCAGCGGGGCAGGTAAATTTGGCAAAGCCAGTTTTTCGAACGCGGGAGCCTTCGTGGGCGGTGAGTTTGTATTTGCAGAATGGTTTGAGGGAGGGTAAATTGAATATTTTGAATTGTTCCTCGCTGGCGATAACAACGCGATGTGGTGCAGTCATGTCGGGTCCGGGAGTGACGCCTTTTTCAGCTTCGAAGGGTTCGGGCAGCGGGACACTCGAGCCATCGAGAATAGTAATAGCAATGACGGGTGCGCGATGCTTAAGCTGTATCTCTTTGCCAAGAGTGCAGTTGACGTCTTCCTCGGTACGTCGTACGCCAGCAGGAATAGCGAGAGTGAAAACGTAGACGGTGCCATTGTTGGTACCGGCCCAGAGGGTGGGAGTGGTATTTTGCATGCTGATTATGTAACTTCGAGCAAAGTACAAGCTTCGTACCATGGAGCCAGAAGCATCGTCAACGGGTCGGGCCTCGACTTGTCTTTCGACAGGTTTTACATCACCGGGTGATTGATCGGCGCTCGGGGAGCTAGCGGCACTGGGAGTAACGTCCTTTTTCTTCTCCGGCAAAGAAGTGACCCTCGTTGGACTGGTATTGGCTCGACGTTGCGATCTCCCTTTACGCAATCTCCGGAAGCTCTCACGAAGTGATTTTTTGAATGATTTTCTACGAGAAATCGGGGTGTCCCCGGCTCCCGAAAGATCGTTAGGATTGAGAGTGCACTTGACGCTGACAGCTTTGGCGCGACAATAATCAAAGACGGCCAAACCGTGAGCTGTTCCAGCGGCAATCAGTCCCCATTCGCTTTGTATCGCCAAGGCAGTCACAGCTGCTGGTGGATAAAGCTGCAACAAGCTTCGTGGCTGGAAACCAACGGCGAACGAGATGCTCGCAGTTCGTGGTGGCAAATGATCGTGTCCTTTCCACACGAACCCATCCCGATCGTTTACGATGTTCATCGTCACACCTTTGATCTCTTTGTTGCTCGCTTCGCTCGATATGTTCGTAGTTATTACGTGACCGGCCGTGCCAGCGATCACAAGAGTCGACGATAACGGACATAACAATATTTTCTTCACTGCCAACCTCGGATCGTCCGAGTACGGATCGAACGAACCGACTTTTCTAAATGGCGGCCATTCGTCCTCCTCGTCCTCCGGCGGCTGCTCCAATACGTCCAGATGCTCCCCCGTGAATAATATCGACGAATTGTATTTGTACAACGGTGTCAACGCCACGTCCGAAGCGTTCCAAAATCTCACCGTACCGTCCTCGTGACCGGTC
Organism: Hyposoter didymator; assembly: GCA_037952995.1. Taxonomy (NCBI): domain Eukaryota; kingdom Metazoa; phylum Arthropoda; class Insecta; order Hymenoptera; family Ichneumonidae; genus Hyposoter; species Hyposoter didymator. The sequence goes on along the minus strand of JBAJMU010000001.1, from coordinate 22,208,765 downwards.
AACAACAATTCACGATTTCGCAGCTTATCTCCTTTTTCCGATTTTCCACACAACAACATACCGCCGTCGATCGGCCATGCTTTGTCCGAATACAAATGCTCAGTTTGCGATTTTCCTGCTGATACTATCGAGTCCCAAAGATCCTCTGGTACCGTAGGCACGTGTTGGGAACATGTCACCTGAAAGTTTATCAATGCAACATTTTTATAAATAACAAAAATTCATCTAATTTTACGTTAACAATCGAGCAATTTCGCGGCAAACAGAAGAGAAAAAAAAAACGAAATATTTACAGCACTGGCGTGAAGAGAGACGAGGTACGGCAAAGCCATCATTTTCCAATCAGAATCGGTAAGATCGATGGCGATTATTTCCTCCTCGGCGAGGATAACTAGCGCCTCGGGACACACTATTTCCTTGTCTTTGCTCTCTTCCCCTTGCTTCGGCATGACAGTGAAAAAGTCAATGACTTTGGACGTCAAATCGAAGACGACGTGCTTGGATGACGTCATCGCCGTTATCGTATGGCGATCGCCATAACTCGAACGTGGCATTCCTCCGGAAAACAATATCAACTCGTCTTCCCTGTAATTGTCAAAGAAAATGTTGTTTTATGGACGTGCCGTTGACGTCGAAATTAAAATGCAACACCGTGATTTATATTTATCGATAATCCGTGAATCATTCAAAGAAATACAAAAAGAAAAATGCAAAGAAAATGAATGAATATTCGAAAACTTACTCGTCAATCGGGTGAACGAGTATTTTGGATACGGCTTTACACGGAAATGGACCGTAGAGAGTTGTAGGCTCGGGTATGGCCTCGTTACCAGGACTCCAAAAAACGTAAGAACCATCGTTGTGGGACGATACAAATTTGTTCTCGGATATCCAGCTTACCGACTCCAATTGTTGCGTAGAGACGAATGTCTGTGCACGCGAAAATAAACCCATCAGCTGGACGCACGCGTTCGCCAAAAGCCATCAGTGACACAAACGATACAGTCAGAAAACATTTTACACCAGCACCACATAACATTCGTACATACGTCATTGCATAATTGCTCATGCTATAAATTTCAAGTTTGCATCATTACAATGTAACGAAAATTCTCGTATCGACTCGTCAATTCGTAATACGAAATATTTTCAACAACATTCTTCTCTTACGAAGCTGAAGTTTGCATCGTTGGGAAGTAACGGAATTCTGTTTTTTTTTAGCTGAGCCCGAGATTCTTATTGAATATTTGGCCAGGACCATAAAACGATCATCTTTCAGGATCAAAACACAAAATCGATATGAAAATTGTCGTGATTTGAAAAATTGAACGAACAATTGATAGAAATACATTTTTTTCGTTCGACCTCAACGTTGCAAACTTCAGTATCTCATCCAGACACGTTTCGTCTAAAATTTGGCAACGAATGCAACGATGCAATCTTCGAAATGAATTTCTTAATCTATTCTCTCATTTTTGTGTGTTGGGCAGTGAAAAAATGGCACGAATAATTTCCAAATTCATTATCTCAGCGTAAAGTTAAAAAATTAAGTTTTTGTTCTTTATCAACCGGAAATTGATTAATATTGAAGGAAACCATGACGAAAATTGAGGCTAAAGCAAAGTTTGTGAATTTGTACACTAAATAATTGAAGAGGCTTTTAATGTTTTCTTCATAAAATGCCAACTCGCATGTTTTTTTCTCGGCTTTCAAGCGTTTCACATAGCACCTAAAAGTTTATGCAAAGCATGTTTATGCAGTATCATGGATTCATGAATGACTCTGAAGTTTGCAACGTTGAGACGAATAAATATTTAGTATGTTTGTTATTTATTGAATTTTCAAAATCATGGCAATTTTTCGTGTCGATTGAGTTTTTAGGTCGCAAGAGGAGATCGTTTTATTGTTCAGACCAAATATTGAATAACAATTACGAACTCAACTGAAAAAAGAACAGAATTTCGTTGCATTGCAACTATGCAAACTTCAACATCATCGAAATCGCTGATAATATTCTCGAATGACTCTGAAGTTTGCAGCGTTGAGATTCAACGAATAAATATGTAGTATGTTTGTTATTTATTGAATTTTCAAAATCATGGCAATTTTTCGTGTCGATTGCGTTTTTAGGTCGCAAGAGGAGATCGTTTTATTGTTCAGACCAAATATTGAATAACAATTACGAACTCAACTGAAAAAAGAACAGAATTTCGTTGCATTGCAACGATGCAAACTTCACCATTATTATTCATGATTACAAAGATCGTTTGGAGGTTTTATTTCTCGGTATGAAAATCGTAAGAAATATTGAGAAACTAAAGCAATACGTGTCTCACCTGTTGAGCGCCAGGCGTCGCTTTGTTCCATAAAACCATTAATCCGCGGTTGTAACCGATGAGTATACTGTCAGGATGACCAGGCTGCTCAGCGATTGCCTCAACTGCGCCAGGGTTTTTCTTATAATCCTCGGGAACACTAAAATTTCGAATATTTCCTTATTACCCGATAAATGGGTTGAAAAAATAATTTTGATCCGAAAGCTGATTGGCCGATTGACATTCACACTCAAAAACGTACGGTTCTGATTTTTGTAATTTTAAGACGCCATCGGATTAGCTTTTGGAATACAGTGGAAAAAAAAAAACGTTTGCTCACTTTTGCATAACAACGTCCTGATAAATAATATTGTCGGACATCTTGAAAGTTTTTAGATTCAAGAGATAAATATTTCCACCCTCGGTACCGAGCAGCAGATGATCACCGTTCGACTCGAGACACATGGCAGAGATTTTTTTCAGTTTACCCTCCAGTGAGAGGGACTTTGTCTCGACCACGGAATTCTCGTTGATCTCCCACAAGTGAAGCGAATTGTCATCGCACAGCGAAACCAGGCGACCCTGTTGAAAAAGTGGTAAAAGTTGAAAATCGTTGAAAACGGAAACTTTATTCAACGATAACGATGAAAATAATATTTTTATTAATAAAGAGGATATTCCGATGGCCGAAGACTTTTTTTTTTAATGAAAGATCATAATCATCAATTGAACAAACGGAACAATTTAAATTTCTGGCCAGCGTTGACGTTGCCGAACGCCATGAGCACATTCGCGAATAAAATGCATCACTTGTAATTGTCTTTGACGTAAATCGTTTGCGAACCGATCAAGAGTCAAGGTTCCAATTGTTTTTTCTCCATCCGGACAATTCCGTAGAAATTCGTAACTCTATAACGTCTGGCAGGCGGGAAAGAGAGACAAAAAATTTCTCTTCTCTTTATAAATACTCGGCGTCGAGCCGCTGCCGCGTCTATAAAAAAAAAAACTCTGCAAGAAAATTGTTTGTGCCCTTTCCACGCAAAAACCACTGAACCAATTTCGATTAATCTTTCTCAGGAATGAAGCTCATGAATCAGTATAGATGTGCGTTTGGGAACTCGAACCAAAAAATCACATTTTTCGTCATATTTTCCACTTTCAAATTTCACGAGCAACTAAAAAATGATAATAAATTTTAAAAAAACCGCTAATTACCAATTTGAAGATAATTCTAAAACGAAGATAATGAGTGAGAGCTGGAGTGGCAGTTTGTAAAAGAAGAAAAAAAAGTTGTAGCGATTTTCGTAAAATCAAAGTTTGAACATTTTGAAAAAATAATTTTAACTTTTCATATTAAACTAGCTGCACCCTCCAGCGCCAATCAGCTGTGCTGCTGGGCGAAGCCCACAGGCACGGTTAGTTTCAAGTATTAAAAAGGACGGAAAAAATAATGAAAAAATGAATCCTGAGAATGATCAGCTGTGTTATGCTTCCTAGGAGGTGTTAATGCCTTCCGTCTGCGGAGCCTTACTTTCTTGTGAGAGGAGGAGGAATTAGTTGCATATCATGAATACGTGAAAGAGAAAAAAACCGATGCGAGGAAAGAAATGGAGGTCACGAGGGGCATCAAAGCGTACACGTACTTCTGAATACAAACAAACTAGTGCACATGGACGTTTGTTTATCGTGTAAGTATGTGCGGATGTGTGTGAGCATTGCAATAGTATAAACTAGCTTATCCCCGCGTGTTTGCTGACAGTGTAAAATGGATTTTGCGAAGAGCACGGATTCTTTCTGCATTTTTGTTGTATCGATCACAGGATCGAGGGAGGGCTTCGCTCAGAAAAACGTACGAATCCGCCCTCGAGAATGAAAAAAAAAAAACGAAAAAATCATAAATTCCTTTTTCCAATTTCGATCCACAACTAATTTACAAACTGATGTAGTTTTCATGGATTCACGAGCCATTTTTTATTATGCTGACGTTTGGATCGTTGGAAATTTTTGCAAATGAAAAACTGAATGGCAATGAAAAATTGAGGTAATTCCGAAAAAAAAAATAAAAAATGGGCAATGGACAGAATACTTTTCGTTGCACTCCAACGATGCAAACTTCAATATCATCATTGTTTTTTCTGCTCCATTCATAAACGAGTATAATTTTGATTCTTTTTATTCTACAGTCATGATTTTCGAAAAATTGTTTCATGATTAAACTTTTAGTTTTATTTGCATTACTGCTGTACATCGTTGGAGAAATTATAATCAAGTGAATAATGTTCGTTCGGTGTTTTTAATCGCAGACGCGTGGCCGTCACGCACATCAGTGCGTATCTGCAACCGTCGTTCCATTTCATAGTGCAACCAAGGCGTGTATTTATTTTTCAGGACGGTGTTGTAATGTACACAGAGTTGCGTGAACCGTCACATATTTTCTACTACGAGCACATGTTTCCTACATTTATGTAACTGCAAAAAGAGAGAGAGAGAGGGAGAGAGAGAGAGAGAGAGCTAAATATTCATAATATTATGAAACTAAGTCGACCGAGATGTAGTGAGTAAGTCGTCGCGAACCCCTGAATGGTAACTCTATAATCTTATTCCATCGCCCAGATGAATCGTTGCCAGACAATAACAGAAAACCAACTTTTCGTCGTTCCCTTAATTCTTAAGAAAAAAAAAAAAAAATACGATTGTCAGGGCAATTTTTCTTTGCAGCTTAAAGTGTAAGACTGATTGGATTAACGAATTTTTCGTTTTTTTTTCGGAACAATAAAAAAGATGAAAGTCTCGAATTCTCGTTCTGCAGGGAATTTTTTAAATAAATGTTAAAAAAACGAGAAATACTGAAGTATAAAAATTCTTGTTGCATTCATTTTACAGTTAAAAAACTTGAGAGGGAGAGGATTTGATTTTTCAAATGGAAATTTTTCTTGGCGACAATTAAATCGATTTTTTTTAAATCCAAAGGTCGGAAGGATCGATTGACTTAGAGAGGTTGAATTTTTCGAACCCAAATGCACCGGAAATGACTTCCATTACTGATATCGGACCTCGTACGATTAATATCGTGACAGGAATTGAAATAAAGGAATTTAAAAAAAAAAGTCACTCCTACGTAACGGTCGGTGTGTTTTACCGGAGCGTCAACCCTCGACTTTGACGTGCACACACGAGAGGCTCAGCATGTGTGTTCATACATATCGGAGATCTCGTGTATGCACGCACAGTGACTCGGACGAAAAAAAAACGCCATCGAAAAGCGCGCTGAAGCGGGGGCGGGGGATTTCCCGTTACTCTTTCCATGCGTCAGACAAAAGAATCGCTCGCGTAACTGAGGCAAGTATTTCCTACGATTCAACATATTATTCGAACTCATTGTCGAAAGGCTTTTATAGTCTCGTACAATTTGGACCAACCCCCCCTACCGAGCTCATTTTTTAATTGAAACAAATGAGTGACGGAATCGCGAGCTCGAAGAATTCTTCCAAATAAAAATCAAACATATCAAAGAGAGAGTCTTCGAATCTCGATCTAGTTTCCAAGGAACGTTTTTTTTTCGTGCTATTTTTGCATGCCAAATTATTATGGTGCGGAAGTTTGCATCGTTGGAATGCAACGAAATTCTGTTTTTTTTTTTTTAACAGAACTCGTAATTATTATTAAATATTTGGTCTGGACAGTAAAACGATCTTCCCTTGCCATCCAAAAACTCAATCGACAAGAAAAATTGCCATAATTTTCAAAATTCAATAAATAATCAGTGGATCAAATATTTTTCGCTGAATCCCAACGTTGCAAACTTCAGAGTCGTAAATTATTTTTGTTCCGCCGAGAATTTTTGTGAATACATAGTTAACGAAAAGTTTCAAATTTGTGAAAAAAAAAAATTAGACAATTCTGCATGAAAATTTCGTACGACTGCAAGAATTTTTAATTTAATTTGTCGGCATAATAGTTTTTTTGTATCTCCAGTAAAATAAAAATATGATTCGCCCCTTTACGAATAATATACGCAGGCCCTAGAATGAAAAGAAAAAAATGGAACATAATGAATCAGCCATTCTCACCTCGTTAGGAAGGGGGACGATCTTCGTAACCGCATTTTCGCCGCTCTCGGTCGCGTGTTGTCCATAAAATTCGACACCAGGTCTGCCAAAACTGTTTTCGCATCATTGCGATTCGGGTTAAGGTCAGAATTTGTTGCTTTATTTTAAAAAATAATATCTCTAAGGATCGAAAGGGACGAGAGGGATTTCAGCTCGACGATGGAAACTTAATACGTTCATGGGAAAATGAGACGATGCAGCTACGTATAAGAACACCCACGACAAAACGAACGAGCAAGGCCGATGCACCTTTTACCTTCACGGAAGGATTAGGTAACCACGTCGCCTTTTAAAAATAAATAAGTTAAAAAAACAACGTACACACGGAAACGAAAAGTCTACGTCGACACTTCAGGCCATCACGTGCTGATGAGACACATTTCTTGATTCTATCGTCATCGTCGTATATAGAAAAGTATAATAATCAATAATAAACATTTCTTCTTTTTGATAAACTCAACAAAAAAAAAATCAAGTTCACTGAAAAGAAAATTTCGTTGGAAACGTTCGACTAAACGTTTTTTTTTACATAATCCCAAAAATTGTGTCATTGCAGCAAGAAATATTCTAGAAAGTCTCGTCGGAAGCAAATTTCAGTCGTTCCAATAGTAAATTTCGCTGACAATTCCGTTAGAAACCAAATATACTGGCAAAATAACAAAAATTTTGAAATTGTCTCCAAATATTTCGTTTATCGTGTTCAACAAAATATCGACGATTTTTAACAAAATTTCATTTCCAGCGTTCGTTTGAAAAATAAAAATCAATGAATGATTGAGTGTGTACGATAATTTGATGTTTTCTTTGATTCAAAAAATGTGCCAAATTTATAGTCAAGTCCCAAACTTTTCAACCGCATTTAATTTTCCATTTGTTTCCCCTCGTTTTCCAGAAATTTTCAGTTAATTATAGATCCTCGCTCCACGTCAATACTTTCAGCAAAATTCGGAAGAATAAAGATTGAAAATAATGAAATGATGAAATTTGAGATAAAAAAGAATTTTGCTCGACCTTGTACTGAGAATTTTTAGAACTACGCACGGACGAAGGAATGTCGAGTGAAATTAATTGGTAAGAATGTTAGGTATAAAAACGTTTCTCGAGTCTGGAACCATTAAATGTTCGAGTAGCGTTCTCGAGAAAATCAAGAGAACGTTAAGATCCCTTGGAGAAAATTCTCCTTGGCAATTATTGTCTTTCTCGGTTGTTGCGAATCAACGCAGAAACTTACGTTGATTAACAATTAACGTTACGTATAAAGAGATCCTTCTCGAAAGTTGTATCCAACAATGCTACCGACATTTCGCAAGTGTATTATGTACACAAACGTTTCCCTCCGAGGCTAAAACTGCCAACGAAAAAATGCGAGTTGCACACAGCAGTCGCGTTGAAAAGTCGATATTTCAATGAGAAAAGAAAAAAACTAATTCGCACGCCATAAAATTTGGAAAAAAAAATCATTCGTTATATTCAACAAAGCTCCTTTAATTTTTCACGAAGTTAAAGACGAAAATTTGTTAAGGTATTCTTCCCACGAACCCGAATATTCGATGAAATTTCAAAAGAAAATATAACGTTGAGTTTCGTCCAATTCACACGACAAATAGTGGAGACGTATTTAAAAATTGAACTTTAATGAATAAAGAAACTTTTTTTAAACTTTTGTCTTAAAAATATTAGAAAAAAATGAATAACTTTTGTTTTTTTCGGAAATTTATCGTTCCGGACTCTGCAAAAAGGATTCTGCTCGGTAAAAATTTCTAAGTAGTCCCTTTTTTTTTCGAAAGAGTCCAAATTTGTATAGCCAAGAGTGGAGCAACCGAACGAGTAACACAAAGACAATTATTCATGATGTAAAGAAAGGATACACTTTGATGGCTCCGGATGCAGTTCCAATAATCATCAGCCGGAGACTCGGGTCCCAGGCCAGAGCTGTTGGCTTGTTGGGGAATCCATGCTGGACAGTCTGAAAGTATAAACATCGATGGATTAAAAAGAATTACTGACGAAAAATGTTCTTCACATCGGATGAGATGATATCTTAATGATAAATGTCGCGATATCAAACTCGTTGGTCTAATCGTTATCTATGTAGGTCCTTGAGACTATAGTTTACTGAAAAAATGGGTCAGACGAAATAAACACAAGAAATATTCATTGCGACATATAAATTCGATCGATGCTCGAATTTGAAAAAAAACAGGAATGCAGCAAGACTCGAATTTTCGAAATTGAAACTCGTGGAAGCTAAATTATGATTCTGAAGTTTGCAACGTTGAGATTCAACGAAAAATATTTTGTATATTTATCATTTATTGAATTTTAAAATTCATGCCATTTTTTCGTGTCGATTGAGTTTTTGGGTCGAAAGAGCGGAGATCCTTTCATTGTCCAGACCAAATATTAAATAATAATTATGATCTCTACTGGAAAAAGAACAGAATTTCGTTGCATTCCAACGATGCAAACTTCAACATTATGCTAAATTTTCGGTACGAAATTAAAAAAAAGAGAGAGAGAGGGAGAGAAAGTCATCTGAAAAAAAAGTTACGTTACTATTTCTGCATAAGAATAGAGACAAGAAACAGGGCACGATTACGAAAATAACGAGGTTTGTTTAAAAAAAAATTCAACGGTATAACGATGATCGTCGTTATCCGGGTGTCTGTATTGATTCTTAACGAGCCTTCGGTACGAAATTGTATTTTTATATATCGCATTTGTATCGAGAAACCTATCGAGTCAAGTTAGTCATCGTTGGATGAGTCATATTTCGATAATATCGTAGATAGTCCGGATTGCTTCTCGTTTTTGTATGCTTGACACGCCTTAAAACATTATTTTTGCTTTTTTTTCCCCTCCCTTGAGGCAAGCACATTAAATTGAAAATCGAGGAGAAAATATTCTCGGTAGCGAAATTTCCGGACATTCGGCGAGGCTCAATCTTTAAAATCCACGAGACATTCCATGCGAAATGATCGGGTTCTGATCTGATGTTTATGCGTTGAAGTTTGCATCGTTGGAATGCAACGAAATTCTATTATTTTTTCGGCAAAGCTCATAATTATTATTCAATATTTGGTCTGGACATTCCAACTATCCTCCCTGGCGATGAAAAAACTCAATCGACATGAAAAATATGATTCTCAAGTTTGCAACGTTGAGATTCAACGAAAAATATTTTCTATATTTATTATTTATTGAACTTTAAAAATCATGCCAATTTTGAGTGTCGATTGAGTTTTTAGGTCGCAAGAGCGGATCGTTTCATTGTCCAGACCAAATATTAAATAATAATTATGATCTCTACTGAAAAAAGAACAGAATTTCGTTGCATTCCAAGGATGCAAACTTCAACATCATTAAAAAATTTCCATGAATTCGGAAATTCAATAAATAATGAATACACTGAATATTTTCCGTTGAATCTCAACGTTGCAAGCTTCAGAGTCATGAAGTTTTGCATCGTTGAAATGCATCGGAAGTCAAAAATTTATTTCCAATTTTTTGGAAGCAGAGCCAAAAACTAAACAGGAGAGTCGATCGATGGCAATTTCTGCAAATGAAAAACTAAATGTCAAAGAAATATTGAGGCGATGCCAAAAATTAAAAAAAAAGCTAAATGCATTAAATATTTTCCGTTAGACTCCAACGATGCAAACTTCAATATCGTAAATGATTATAAATTCGACGTCTGCATAGTTCGATGACCCGGAAGTTCGCAACGTTGTCCCAACGAAAAATACGTTTTTATATCAATACTTTGTTCAATTTCAAAAAACAGGACAATTTTCCTACCGATTTTGTCTTTGGACTCTAAAAAAATATCGTTCAATTGTCCTGACAAAATATTCAATGAGAATCTTGAAATTTGCCCAAGAAAAAAGAGAATTTCGTTGCATTCCAACGATGGAAACTGCAACATCGTAAAAAGTTCGCATGCATTTTTTAGTCATTCAGCAATTGGTCGTTTTCCACTTTGTAAAAAATTATTCCACAGGCTTTCGCGCCATTTTTCCGTGTCAGTCATTCGAGAAGAAAAAGTGGAGAGAAACTTGTGGCGAAATATCGCAAAATATATTCGAAGATCAAAGTCAATAGAGCGAGAGAGTGAGAGAGAGAGAGAGAGAGTTGAGGAAAAGGAAAGAGAAGATCGAAATAGCCGCGCAACAAAGAATCAGACGAGCTAGTGCAAGGTGGAGAGACGAGTTTGTGGAGAAAAGGTGCTCGTTCAAAGCAGCGACCTTTTCTTACCTGCGAAGGAGAAATCCTTTTACCTGGACTAACTTGTCTAAACATAGGCCTGTTCCGCAGGAAGAATCGACAAAATTCCAGGAATAGTGTCCACCGAGTCTGTGCCAAACTCGAGCGACTATATTCTCGTAGGTAGACGTTTGAAAAATGGAAGCTGTATTAGAAAGTGCGGAAACACATTTTCTTAAACTTCGTATTCTTCCTGAAGATCCTGCAGTCCGTTATGTCGTGAGTTAAAATGAAAAAAAAAATGAAATCTCGACAACGTTCCCCAAAGTTTGTTGCGTGGCTCATGGTTATCATGGTTAATTATCGATTTTCTAGCGTAAAAAACTATTTCCACGGATGGAATTTATGTCAGAGTGAATAATTGATCGCGAAACGTTCATTCAAGGAATTTGGAGTTTGCGCCTGATATAATATCGATTCGCCGAGGCCACGCGGGTATCGCGTGTATGCGAAAACGAGAATAGAGTTGGTTATGGACGAAACGAAAACGCGGCCAACGCGCTTATTGTGAGAAAAGGTGTCGGAGGCTCTCGCGTACACCGCGAATTCTTCTGCAAAGTTCTCGCGATACACAGGAGGGATCGAAATTCTTTGAAAATTGAATAAAAATGAAAATTCGCGTCATAACGATAACGTCATTTTTGGCAAGATAAATAGAACAGCGTACGCGAATTTTTTTCAAGGTGACTCGAATTCATTTTGCTACCAAAGTGGAAGCGATTATTCTCCAATCGCAAAACGCTCTAATGATCGATTCCACGATGTACACGACCGATTTACTTTTCCAAGTCGAATAAAATCTGAACTTTTGCAAATTTGGAATTTTGCCTGATTACAAAATCTCCTACGATATTGAAGTTTGCATCGTTGAAGTTGAACGAAAAATATTTCATCCATCGACCATTTTTTAGGTTTTTCGAATCGCCTTATTTTTTCTTTGATATTTATTTCACTGGGTCTGTCAGACCCCGTGTGTTAGAAACCAGATTGGGCCTCTTAGACCCAGTGAGTAAGTAGCCACTCTGGGTCTGTCAGACCCAGTGTGCAAAAAGTCACAATGGGTCCGTCAGAGCCGGTAGCGAAAAAAAAAAGTAATTTTCAGTCTATGCGTGCATTACGGGCCAGACGTCTGTGGTGGAAACCGAAGATTCCGATCGTTCAAATTAAGGAGCAATTAAGAGTGCAACTTGGTGAACATTCGAAAAGCGTAGGACGTGTAGCTTCGCAGTGAAAATTGATTGACCCCAATTATTCTCGATCAATGTTAGAGAAACAAAAAATATTCGCTAAACCTCGACTAGACGAATAGCCACTTTTTTCTTTCAATTATAACTGATGTTCATTTTATTTTTTCATTTTTTTTTTTTCAGTTATCCACTTCGATACGTTTTATTCTTCATTAAATATTGTCACAAGACCGTAAACGGGATGGGCAGGCTCGACGAAATGATTTTTCGTTGTATTTTGACCCAAAATCAAGCACCATTGTTATTCCCATGTTTTAGAAAAGAGGGCAGGGCATGTGTGTTCCTTATCACAAAAGTTGTGTTTGCCCTGAGATACCCTTACGATAAGATATTAATCATCACTGAGTTTTCCCTGGCACTCGAAGTTACAGTAATGAGTGAGAAAGAAAACAGTTACCTTTTCAAATAATCGAGAAGTTGAGATTTGTTTATGACTATGAAGTTTGCAACGTTGAGATTCACCCACGGAGAGAAATGCGGGGAAATTTATATCACAAATTACTATGCTCCATAGTTTTCTGGTGACAGTTTCGTCCCTCTGAGAAATTTGAGCAAAAACATAGTAATTTTTCATCTAAAATTGGGCGAAAAATGTCAAATTTCTGCTATTCCCGATAGAATTTTAATAAAAATTACTATGTTTTTGCT
>JBAJMU010000001.1:22173144-22196099 GCA_037952995.1 Hyposoter didymator | reverse complement strand
GCCGACGCCAATTTTTTTTCCTATTAAGTCCCGTCCCTTCAACTTATTTTCGCAATAAAAAAAATTATTATCCTTATACGACGGGTGATGCGATTTTTTTTCTATATTTGCCCCCTTAAAGGGTTGTTCCGGAGTTGCGATGCTGACGCCAATTTTTTTCTCAGTCAAGTCCCATCCCTTCAACCTGTTCATGCAATAAAAAAAATTATTATCGTCATACGGTGGATAGCACAGTTATCCGTAGATTTCAACTCTTAAAATAGGGGTGTTCCGGAGACATGATTTTGGCAAAACTTCGTTTTCCCGAGTTTTTTTGTCATCCGAGACTATTCGTGAAATAAAAAAGGCGAGATTTCATTTTTTTTTTTCAATTCAATTTCGTTGCTAAAAAACGTTGCAAACTTCAGCATCATTTAAAATAATGAATTCCGTTGCATTACAACGATGCAAACTTCAGCCCTCGCTTCAGCTCTAATGTGTCTCATTATCGTTGACACAAATACTCTGATGACAATTTAACACTGTGCTATAAAAAATAATAAAGTTTCGTTGCACTCCATAATTTGAAACAAAATTCAGGAATTACAAGAGACTAATAGGAACGATAAGAATTTGGAAAATGGCTTTTACGCCTTTGGAAACCTTTGGGGGACACACCTCCTTCAATTTCTCTCCGACGTTAATCGCTCAGCCAACAAATATGTATATATTTTTATCTGAAAGTCCCGCAAGTATGAATGTGTATCCGTAAACGTGTAATCACAACTCGTTCACGTTTTGTACCAACACAAAATACCGAGTTTCCAAAATAATCGAAACGAGCCAACGTAAGCAGCGAAATAGAAAATAGTAACGTCGCTGTTCGTTCGTCGCTTGCTTGTTCGTTGACACAGTTCCATTCATTATTGGATCATGCAGACTGCTCTGTTTGTGTGCGATGTACTATAGAGACTGCAACGCGAAGGATCATCATCACTGTATACGTATAAACAAATGAACTGGTAAGCTCGTATAGCTGCAAGCGACGAAATCGACCAAACAAACGAGCCACGTACACTTGTTCGTGACATTGTACGTTCCGTACTATTTCCGGTGATGACGTCAATTTCTTTAACGAAAAATCATAATTTGAACATTTTTTTATTTTGATTTTGTGACTTTGCGCGAATTTAACTGGATAGGCAGGAATTGCGAGACTTGAAATCCTTTCGTAGCCCGAGCGCGAACTGGTTGCTAGATGACCTTGGAACTTTTGAGATTTCATGTGGAATTCCGCTACTACGTTGCCCACATTCCTCGTATTCGAATTGTCGCGTTTGAGTTGATTTTAATGAACCTGAAGTTTGCAACGTTGGGACCCAACGAAAAACACGTTTTTCTATCGATTGTTTGGTCAATTTTATTAAATTGTACAAAAATATCGTTTTATTGTCCTGACCAAATATTCAATGAGAATCTGGAGATTTACCCAAGAAAAAAGGGAATTTCGTTGCATTCCAACTTCAGAATCTTTTTAGAACGATATTGGAGTTTGCATCGTTGGTGTGCAACGAAAAATATTCTTAATCCAGTCACAATTTTAAAGATTTTTGGAATTTCCTTAATTTTTCTATGGCACTCAGTTTTTCATTTGCTAATTACTGTCACAGACGAACATTGCGAGAAAAATGTTGGCTCTGCTTCCAAAAAATAGAATAAAACAAGGGATTTGGTTGCATTCCAACGATGCAACCTTCAACATCATCAGAGTCGTGCGATGATTACGATGTCGATGGAACAAAAACACGTGTAGAACGGTTATCATTTATTTTCGTCGAATTCTCATATTTCCCCCCAACGGTTAGGATAGTTTTACGAAAGCAAACTTGCAATGGTAATGATTGAGTATAGAGAGTAGGCGGATAATATTGACTCGTGTGCTGGGCCGTTCGTAAGGGGATAGCGCGCGTGAAAGTGCGGATATGTGCCGGTTCTGAGTTCGCCGAGAGTCTGAGAGGTCTGAACCGGCCGAGGGTTTCGTTAGATCGCGAGAGAAAAAGGAAATGAGAGAGCGAGAATGAAGAAAGATTTGACGCAGCCACGAAGCCGGCCGTGGAACATGAGAAGCTTCGAAAAAAAAAAAAAAAACAATATAAAAACTGAAGTAATAAAAGAAAAATGGCAAATGCTCTTCCCAGCTCTCTGTTTCGCGCCAACGAACTCGCTGCATGTTGCCCTTCCCTGTCTCGCTAGTTGTGTGCATGTGTGTGCAACCATCGGAGAAACGTTTCAGGAGACAACGCCTCGCTTACGTTAACTACCAGTTTACAGCGAGTAATCCGAACTATTCGAGACGAGTGTGTCAAACAAAAACACCAAAAAATACAATTAATCTAACTTTTTCTTTGATCGTCATACAGGCACGATTTTGTGTTTATGCAGCAGAGAATGATGTTGAAGTTTGCATCGTTGGGACGCAACAAAACTCTGTTTTTTCTCCAGTTGAGTTCGTAATTATTATTCAATATTTGGTCTGAACAATAAAACGATTCTCTCTTGCAACCTAAAAACTCAATCGACACGAAAAATTGCCATGATTGTCAAATTTCAATGAATAATAAATTGACTAAATATTTTTTGTTGAATCTCAACGTTGCAAACTTCAGAGTCGCAGCAAAGAGTCCAATCGAACGATTTAATGTTTGACGAAACGGTCATACTTGGCTGAATTACTAACGCGCGATTGATTGAATCGTGCAGTTTCGCAATATTGACCTGTTGATTCTCGGTGCCCCAGAGAATCGTGGTCAAGTATCACGAAACCAAGGAGTTGCATTTTTCTGAAGCTGAAGTTCGCAACGTATCCAACATATATTCATTTTTATCGACGATTTGTTTAATTTTCAAAATCACGATAAATTTTTCGAGCGGATTGACTTTTTGGGTCGTGAGAAAATGGATCGTTTCACGAATTTCGTTGCATTCCAACGATCTAAACTTCAGCGTCATGCATTTTTCCTTCAAATTCGTGAAAAAGTTGGTTTCGTGCTTTTTCACTGAATCTCAAGATTCAATAAGCAATTTGCCTTCGCAGAAAAACTTCTTGCCGCCACGAGATTAACGATAAATGGCAGCACTTTAGGGATCAAACGAAATAATGATAATAATAATTGGAAGCAAGATTTCGTACCTTTCTAAATGCGAAAAGATCTTTCTGCAGCTTCTGCCTCTCGACAGTCGGCTGTTGGCCCTTTCCTCTGATAAATTTAAGCATCTCGCTGTCCTTGTTACACTCGAAATGTTAAAAAACTTGCTAAAAATCACTGGGATATTTAGCCAGCGTGCGAAACGTAAAGTCTCGTACAAAAATACTGGTTAAAAGGTGGACGAGGAACGAATAAATAAATTGGTAGGAGGCACGCAAAACAAAACAGGAAAGAAGAGGGTATGAGATTTGCCTTATTCACCGCTCGAAGCCGGTACACACAAACACGGACACACACTGAATACGCACTCAACACAGCAACGCACACGTACACTCGGTTGCGACGTTGTCGTCGAATTTGGTTCTTGCACCTCCGTTCACTCGGCTTTTCACGATTACAATTAGTTTCTTGCTCGGTTTAAAACAAAGGAGATAAAAATACGGAAACCGCGTCGTATCTGTAAAAACTTGGGGATTAAAACATTTTTTAGAGACTCGAGGATTTGAAAAATATTCCGACTTAGGCTCGTGGGCGATTTTGACGGCCGTAGCTGAACACGTCGCGTACTTTAGCTGGCCCACGCAGCATGTCGCGATATGTCAATCTGTGTGTATGTGTTTTTTTTTTGTTTTTCCTTCACTTCGCTTAGCGCGAAATAAATAAAAATAATAATAATTTAATTAACAATCGGTTTCTAGACACTGAGCGCGCGGTCAACTCGTCTCGATGTTGAGCAGAGGTTAAGTTTCGAGAGTATGGAAAAACTCGTGTATAACGGACGGCAAGTCATCACCGCACGTCTCTCGCGTGTCTCTGCGTGTGTCTCAACGACGCCGTTTTAACGCGCCTCGACTCACCAAACCCGAAACACTTCTCTCGACCCTCGGCGCGACTCGGTTGTTTACGTGGAAATTCGGACGACGCCTCGTTCTCTTGTATATTTAGATATGTATATATATATACATATATATACTGCACGTAGCGGACGCGCCTGTGAATCAAGTATCAAGAACGATGACCTCGCTCGACGCCGTTGCCAACACGATCGGGAGAAAATAAAAGTCAACACTGCAAATAAATTTCTATATGCTTTCAGTTTCCATGAAATTCTCTAGAGTCTTAGGGAATTTTCAGTTCTTGGGTTCACAGGTGTTCGACATTTGCTATTCATCCGCCAGGACGGCGCTGCGATCAGTGCATTTCGACGCAGCGTCCATCTTTTTGAATCATATACAAATCCGGAAAATAAATTAATAAACCGGTGCCCCGGTAAACGTCACAGTAATAAGTAGAAATTAAATATAGAAATTCGAGAAAAACCACAGAAAGTCAACGAATCGTTTCAATGCGAATGTTTCGGCATTCAATTTTCGTCAAAAAATAATTTCAGGACCATAAAACGTGGATAATTCACTGTCAAAAAAAAAAATCGTATTTGGCGAAATACAACGATTTGAAAAACGCTTTGGGTCCGGTTGACCCAATATGCGCGCTTACAGAACTTCCATGCCTGGCTTTTTAGCCTGCTCCCGTTGTAGGCATTATGTTTGTATATTTTTCAGAATACGCAAAAGATAATTGAGGGTATCGTAACGCTGGAAAAGTCGTGAATGTTTCTAGTGTCGCAACTATTATTTTCTGCCTTCTACACTCTCTATGCTACCTTCGAAACCTTGTGAATTTGCTTTATCATACGATACGCATGTATCGTATGGAGAGTACGCCGTTTTTGCTTTCGAAATAGCGTGTCGTTCCCGTCCCTTCGAGACTATAACCAAGTGAATTTTTCTGTTGTGTTATATGGTCTTTGTTTTATGTTACCGAAGTTTGCATCGTTGGAATCTCGGTTGGAATGCAACGAAAAATTCATTTTTTTTTTTCATTAATTTGACAATCAATGGGATGCTTCCAATTTTTCTAGTAAATTCAGTTTCCCAATGGCAAAGAAGATTGTCGACGAAATCGTTGATAAATTCTGTATGAAAATTTTGTGCAATGCTAGAAAAAATGATGAGTTTTCCTTGCATTCCAACGATGCGAACTTGATGCGTCGCTCTGCTACGTTGTGGCGAAAACCAACCACCGCACCAATCAGAACGCGCCGTTGCTAGCTGCGCAGCTGATTGGTGCGCCGGTTGTCATGGAAAGGCATAAATATGAGGAACTCGTAATTCTGGCCATCACATCACCGTGGATCGCGATTCGCGAGCTCGCTCGCTGTGTCTTATTGTCACTTTGAAATATAAACTTCCGAATAGAACATGTCTGGACGCGGTAAAGGTGGCAAAGTTAAGGGAAAGTCGAAGACAGGGAGGCGTTCTTCCGAACATCCAAGCAGTGCTTCTTCCGAAGAAAACGGAAAAAAAAGCGTAAATCACATCGGAACGGCCCTTTTCAGGGCCAACAAATATTCCAAACGAAACAACATTCTCTTTACGAAAAAATCATTTTCTTTCATCTTGCAAATGTTTCCGTTTGTGTCAGACTGTCAGCCACTGAGATTTCGCCCAATCGGTCATCTCCAAACAAAAGTTCAACCGGTTGATTAACAAAATTCATCAAATCTTCACGAACTTTCAAACAAATAAGAAATATCGATTATTGCAATTATTGGAGTGGAACGATGTCCGAAAGAATCTGCAATTATTTTTCGTCACTTCCAGCGAATTTTCGACCAATTCATGTATTTGCTAAATTTCAAATCACGATCGCCCATCGTACGTGAAGATGGTGTTTATTCTCGGGAACATAAGAGTTTCGTTGATTGAGTATAAACATTCGACCATGATTATTATCGAGGCAACTTCGGGACTCCAATTATGATCCTGCGACGGCACTGCGTAGTTGATACTGGGTCGTTTTGACCCCAACAATATTCCATCGACGATTGTTTGGCATTTAATTTTCGTTTTCAGCGAAAAATAAAGTTGGGCCCATAAATTATTGACAATTTACCACAAAAATGTCTCTACGAGAAAAAACCAAGAAAAAAATGAAGAAAAAAAAAATTTACCGAAACACAACGATTAGAAAAACGCCCGGGGTCAGCTTTACCCAATACGCACTTATAGGAGGTGCAGGTAGATTTCGAGAAGAATGCTCGAGTGTTGTTTCGTTACGTTTTGAACGGTTGTTGGCCCTGAAAAGGGCCGTTATGGTCAATGCGAAATCATGGGCGGTTGATCGAGTTGTTGTATTTGGTGAGAGCTTTGGTGCCTTCGTTGGTAGCATGATTGCCCAATTCACCGGGAACCAAAAGACGTACGGCGGTCTGAATTTCCCAAGATGACAGGGTCAAACGTTTGTTGATTTGAACCAATTTCGATGCCTCCGAAGCTATTCGTTCGAACATATCATTAACGAAGCTGTTCATGACGCCCATAGCTTTGCTCGATACGCCCATATCAGGATGTATTTGTTTCAAGACCATGAAGATGTAACGACCGTAAGTTTCGTTCCTCTTTGCCTTTTTTTTCGTTTTATCAGACTTGATGATGTTTTTCTGAGCCTTATCGGCCTTCTTCATAGATTTACCACCGCCCGCTTTAACGGGCATGACGTAATAAAGTATAGGCTTCAACAAGATTTCAGCAAAATAAATATCTCTGTCAGATTTTCAACGAAAAGTGAGAAATCTCACGAAAAATCGCTATTTATAGGGAACGTTGTCCAACAACCGCACCAATCGTAGTGCGCCAAGGAGTAGGGGACGAATTTCGAGTCTCGATTGGTGCGCCGGTCGGTTCACGACTCTAATAAAATTTATGGAATCGCCCTGAGAGGTTCAATTTCCTCGAATTCGTCCAAATGTCTCAGAAATATGGCAACAAAATATTGGCTAATTAACCTCCTTCAAAATCTCGATTATTCGACAGAGTTATTTTTCAATTACTATCAAAACTATAAGAAAACAAAAAGAAACTAAATTCAATCGTGCACATTTATCTTTCGAGTATTTCGGTTTTTCTTTCAACGATTTTCACATCCAATAGTTCGGACTTTGACAGGCATCGATTTCTCGAAATTCATCCACAAATAAGCCCACAAGGAAAATAAAACAGATCGGACACGAACCAACAGAGGAAGATGCCAATTCCAAGGGCAACAAAAAGGAAGAAAAGTCTATCATTTTACGAAAACGTTCAGACAGCACTCGCAGAGACATCGAATAAATTTTAGCCAGTTGACAATTAGTTTTTCTTTTGCTCTTTGGAAATAAACGTTATTCAGAGTTTCACGATCGTTGATCGATCTCAAGGGCAACAACGGCCAAGATTACGATGTAAACAAAGTGGCAGCGCGCCGAGCAAGTATAAACATGGTGATATTCCGAATTTCGCTCGGAACAAGAAATAACATCGATTATTATGAGTTTGTGAAAATTGAAGAGCAGAAGCGATCGGGATGATGGAACGAAATGTTCTAAATTTGAGCGTGTTGTCCCGTCTCGTCGCACCATAGCCACCAAGAATCGACGATGGTAAAAACTTGATTCAAGTCCAAAAAAACAAAATAAACTCGAGTTCAACGTTTTGCACGTACAAGGACTCGAGATATTCCGTGACAAAATGTATTTACGAATGTAGTCGACGTCTCCGACTCTTTAAGCGCATATTGGGTCAATCTGACCCGAAGCCTTTTTCATACCCCGCTATTCCTGTAAATTTGCTTCGTTTTCATTTTTTTTTTTAAGAGAATTTTTTCGTAGTAAATTTTCCATATTTTTCGGCCCCAAATTATATTTTTTGACGAAAACGGTGACAGAAAATAGTTGGGGTCAAAATGACCCAATATGTAATCGAAGGGTTTACGAAAAATGTTCGAGGTTGACGAGAAAAAGAAATAATTTTGTATCTTGTAAAAATGTTGCATCATTTCTGTATTTCTCAACATTACTATATCGATGAAATTATAATTATGTCTAAAATTTCGAGGTTTGTAAATGAGCGTTGACGAAACGAGCTTACAAGGAACGACCGATCATTGATTTTCAACGCAATTGGTTGACGCTCTAAATAATACGGTTCTCAAGACGATATGTAAAAAAATATGCAACAAGGCATTAAATGGTAAATCTTCATTATCGCACATTATATTCGGGATAATAAACAAACTACATTAAAAATAAGTACTTAATGTTTAGTAACAACCTTCCTTGGCTCTCCAATCATACGAATAGTCCAAATTATTCACAACTTCGTAGAAACGTATCAATGTCATTGGGGGCTGAGTTTGAAAAGAAATAAGGAATTTCGACAACGGAGTAATTCGTTGGAAAGGAGAAGACGGCGAAAATTTTTGGGAAAAAAAAAACGAAGCTACGATTATTTACTTTACGTGCCAGATACACGTGAACCGAACGAAAGTAGAGATTTCAAAAAAATTATCACATGCTCAATATTCTTGGATCGCAAGAAAACAATTTTTTCTTCCTTTTTGTTTTTCTTTATTGTACAGCCTCTACTTTGTCCCACGACTCACCACTCGTACTGCTATTCGTTACTGAGGAATGTCGGCTTATCTGTGGTAATTCGAAATGCCATTTGTTTACTTCGCTCGTGCCAAACTCGATGTTGTTTTCGTCCGACAACGGTTTTCGAGCTTTTATTCCAAGCGTCGTTGGCCTGCTCATCGGATTCTCGTCAAGCATCATCTTCAATAATTCGTACTGTAAACAAACGTTTTTTTTTGCTGTTGTAATATTTTCAGATTTTCCGTAGACTCACTCGTAATTTTTCCTTTGTACAGTTTTATGAAAATCAACAAGATTCTGCACCGTTCGAGTGCATATTGGGTCAATTTGACCCGAGACACGTTTATCAAATCGTTTTTGTAGTAAAAAAATTTGTTGACGAAAATGAAATAACAAAACATTCCTTGCCATCAAATGCCAAACAATCGGTGATGGAAAATTGTTGGGGTCAAAACGACCCAGTGTGCAAAAAAAACTAAACGCACTGATTGCTTCATGCAATGATTTTGGAATTTGAATTTTTCATCATTTATCGAATAATTCATTGATACTTTGCCTGATGGCAGAAAAACTCACCTCTTCGGGATGCTTCTCAGCGAAACCATTAGGAAAAATAGACTTTCTCAAGCTCATGAGGGCATCGATTCTCTCCATTTCAGTGAAAAACGGCGTGAGCAATTCGAAGAGTATAATACCAAGGGAATAAATGTCAACTTTGTAATTATAAATCTGTCCGTTCATTTGTTCGGGGGACATGTACAAGTGGGTGCCGACGCAGGCGGTGTGGAGTCCATTTTTCTGTGATCTTGTGGTAGTTTCTGATTTTTCGCAATCGGGGGTTCTCAAAGTATCGTCATAGCCTTCGGTCATAGCGGTTACGAGACCGAAATCACCGATTTTGATTTTTTCATCATAGGCAAAGAATATGTTGGACGGTTTGAGATCCCGATGGATGAGACCTTGCAAATGAACGTATTCGACGGCGTCGACGATTTGTTGGAATATATTTACAACTCTTGTGACGTCTCGGACCTGTGGTTGGCGCTTGAGCCATTCCCTGAGACTCAATTTCTGGCACAATTGCATCTGGATGTATAAAAACATTTTGGCTGATTTTTTAACGCCATTTTTTTCCTTCAACGGCAGGGAAAACGAGGCTTTTCGTTTACCGAGATCCTCTTTCGCCGATATCTTGTCGCTGGAACTGTGACGAAATACTATTGACTCGGAGCCTTGAGTGTCATTATCGCGCATCGATTCGTCCTTCGATTTTCGAGAAAGTTTCGAATTTTCTGTCTCGCTAGAGACTTCATCCGTGCTACTCAAATTTCCTATTTCTTCTGTAATCGCTGATTCGTCCTCCGTGCCCGAGGCTTCGAAGACGATGAACGAATCGTCGCCCTTGCTGTATCTCGTGTTCAACTCAAAAGCCTCGAACGCGCTGTCTACCGAGGAAGCTTCGCTCTGTGGCACTTCGATGCACACCGAACTGTTCGGCTTTGTTTCGCTCTGAGTGTATTCCGAGGGAAATTCGGAGGGCGACAATTTTTGATCCATCAAAAATAATTCGTCCTGTGTCTCTTGCCAACCGACTGGTGGACATTCTAGCCACGCGTTGAAATATCTCACTATGTTCTGATGCTCCAATTTGGCCAGTGCTTTCACCTCGCGCATCACGCGGTCCCGAGAATCTCGACTGTCAACATTTTTCAATATTTTTTCACGTTAAAAAAATTTCTGTCGATCAGACATTCACATTTATTGGGCTTGAGCATTCTTTAGCGTTAGTTATTGCACTCATAATTACCTATTTGGCAGACAAATTCTTTTGATGGCATAATTACAATCGTCGATCTTATTTTTCGCCTCGAAAACCACGCCGTAGCCGCCTTTGCCGAGACAATCAATGTGCTCAAAATCCGTACGATATCGCGACTTGAAATCCAACGCATTTTCCGTTTCTGCATTGGCCGGTGATTCTTTTTTTATTTCTACGTGAGTCTCGACGATCACCGGCTGTAAAAAGGCAAAAAACGTCCAATAAATCATTAGAATCTCCATCGATTATACCGAGACATTGAAAAACCTCGATTTTCTCGTGTTTCACGAGTTTTTTTTTTTTAGCAGTAAGAGAAACAAATATTTACTGGAAAGCCCGCATCCTTCGCTGGGGTTCTTTCGTTCAGGAAACGTTGTGCCAACATACAATTCAACAGCACGGCGGTTGTAACGGAAATAATGACAACCTCTTTCCTGCACCAATGAAAAAAAGTCATTAACGAGTTTCTGCTTTCGCGTCTTAGACAATTGGGATATTTTTATGTCTCTGAGGATTTTCATCGAAATGTTTCGACAATTGGACGATATTGAAGTTTGCATCGTTGCAGTGCAGGGAAAAATATTTTATCCATTTCCCATTTTTTTTTTTCATTTTCGCAATCACCTCAATTTTTCTTTGCAGTTTTTAATTTGCAAAAATTTTCATAGACGGCCATGCCATTTTTATTTTTGGCTCTGCTTTGAAAAAATAAATTCAAATAATGAATCCCGTTGCATTCCAACGATGCAACTTCAGTACGATGACTGTTCGAAAAAAATGACGTTGCATTGCGAGGCAATGAAACGAACGATGTTTAAGTTCGCATTGTTGGAATGCAACGAAAACTGATTATTTTTTATAGCATCGAGCAAAATTTTCATACATTATTTGTCAACGACAATGGGACAGTCTTCTTTGCCATTGGAAAACTAAATTTACTAGAAAAATTAGAAGGATCTCATTAATTATTAAAACAATGAAAAAAAAGAAGATTTTTCGTTGTATTCCAACGATGCAAACTTCTGTATCATTCCTACGACAAATATTTGACCGTACAACATTCTTTTGATTTTCGGAATCGCCTCGATTTTTCTTTGACATTCGGTTTTTAATCTGCAAATAATTGTCATGGACGGACACCGCATGGAAATTTTGAGCTCTGCTTTAGAGAAATATAATAAAATAATGGATTGCGTGGCATTCCAACGATGCAAACTTCATCATTATTGAAACAAGTGGATAAATGACACTCACCACCAGTACCAGAGAGAGACAATCATAACTTGGACTGGCGTTTCGTCTTGGATATTTTCATTATTGGAATTGGGTGGCTGAGCAATCTCCTCAACGACAATAACGTTGGGATTTGTTTTGTTACACTGACTCGAACTATCGAATTTCGTGTACAAATAAAATCCATTCCCTTGAAAAAATGAATGTAAAAAATCGATTAGCTCGTCAAGAAAACATGAAGAATCGATTGGGCTCGTTATTTTAGTGGCTGCATCATGAATTTGTTGAAAAAAGTGAATAATTAATAGCATTTGAGAAAAATGATTGGTGGATGATTTTGGTAATTATACCATTGATATATTTTGAATTGTACAAAACGGAAAGTGCCGTTGTTGTACTCGAAGCTTCCCCAATTTGGCGGGACTCGTTATTTTCATCATAATTTTCAGAACTTTGTTGGCCTGTCATCGCGACAGCAGCCTCTACAGCGGGATACGGTCGCCAAGGGAATTTCACAAACTCGTTCGATCTCCGACGCGAGTGCTCCATTATTTTCGTCAAATCTGTATTCTCTTGGACGTAAAGTTGCGTATCGTGCATTCCCACGTAAAGTGCTGGACTCGCTGAAAATTCTGAACCCCACGTCCATTGCGCACCGTCGAATAAATCCACTTCCTTCAAGACGGCATCCTTTTCCTGACTCAAGTCGTCCCGCCAAATCGAAACTATCGGCGAATCAAACTGCAAAATTGACAAATATTGCAGTTCATTGCAACGAAACGTTTTCGAGGAACTCTGCAAGTTTTGCTCAATAATTGCAAGTTTTCTCGCGTCAAACTTTTAACATCAACGAGTCATAAAAGATCTTCACCTTATATTGCCACAGTTTTATTTGAGGATTTGACTTCTTTACTGCCCACACAAGGCCCTCGGGCACAATAACGCGTAATTCAATTTCTCGAGTGATTCGTTGAACCTCATCGTTGCAGCCCTCGTTGTCACGAGGCATCAACATCAACTCGTGCTGCCCGACGCTAAAATTCCATCTGCACAAATAAAAAACTATCGTAAAGAATTGCGAGCAAGATAGAAAAATCGATTGGTCATTTAAAATCGTCCACATACTTTTCGAGGCCGGATCGCGGCTTAACAGCACGAACCGTTTGCTGAAAACGTTGCACCACCAGAACTTTTTCCTCGCTCAGAGAATCTCCGTCTGTGTTATTGACACATCCGCTGATGTTGCATTGGTAAAGTATTTGGCCGGTGACCGTCGAGACGCCTGTCATAATTAAAAAATGTTTAAAACTGCGAGAAATAAATAAACTCATTTTTGTCAGATTCTGTCGCGATGACTTTTCCCTCCGGTCACTTTCTAGAAACGTTGAACCCAAAACTGAAGGAACCGTCACGCCGTATTCCAATGGATTCTCCCTTTTCTTTCAAAATTTACTATTTTCTCTCGTCTTTTCAGACCAACGGACAATGAAGAAGAAGATATTTACCGTAGGATCGAGTTTCTTTGCCACCGGAGAAAACCAAATCGTCGGAATAACGGAAAGAGGAACGTAACAACTGATCAGTCGTTACGGGCACAGGTTCCAAATTGTCGCCATCAAATTTGTACAATCCACCGTTCAAGGATGGAATCAGTCTGACCCAGTGACCATCGTTATTCAGCTGGAACCATAGACAAAGTATTTCAAAATAAAACACCTCAAGGATGACTCTGAAGTCTCCAACGTTGAGATTCACCAAAAAATCTTTTGTATATCTATTATTTATTGAATTTTAAAAATCACGTCGATTTTCGTGTCGATTGAGTTTTTAAGACGCAAGACAGGATCTTTTTTTTGTCCAGACCAAATATTCAATAATAATTATGAGCTCCACTAAAAAAATAACAGAATTTCGTTGCATTCCAACGGTGCAAACTTCGACATCATCGTCAAGGATGCCGTTAGGTATTTCAATTTTTCATCAAGTTTGCAACGTTGGAGGGCAAAGAAATTCTTTTTTTTTGTTCCCGATCGATAAAACGATGGATTCTCGCAATGCAAAAAGTTTGGCCCAAAAATTTCTGATGGTTTTTAAAATTGGACAAATCATCGCTAACTCGACGGGTCATTTTGACCCGAGGAATTTTCTGGCAAAATCTCTACAAACCCGAACAAAAAAAACGTATTTACCGGGATACAACGGTTTGAAACTCGGGTCAGATTGACCCGATATGCGCTTATAGGATGTGTGCACTCGAAAAAGTAAAAATGAAATATTTCTCGCGTCAAATTCAGCTTCATAATTATGAACTATAGTTCAGTCTCGTTGCTTACTTCACGCAGATGGATGTTCGAGGAAAGCATGGGTCCTTCCTCAAAATCCAACGTCCATTGTAGTTCCCCATTGTTACCGATGTCCAACGCCGCAATTTTCCCGTCCAGTGTGCTTACGTAAGCCAGACTAGGAAAAAATCATTTATCCAATTAAATATTCATCCGTGACTCCATCGACATAGCAAACAAAAAAACGGAGTATTTTGTGGAGCAAACGAAAAAATTTTCAGCAGCAAAAATACAGAGAAAAAAATGGAAACGATAAACTTTTATAATCCTCTAAATTTCATGGAGTTTTTACAACAAATTAGACGATGTTGAAGTTCGCATCGTTGGAGTGCGACAAAAAATATTTTATCCATTTTCCGTTTTTTTTTTCTTTCCGGATTCGCCTCAATTTTTCTTTGCCATTGAGATTTTTATTTGCAAAAATTTTCATGGTTGGCCACTGCGTTTCAATTTTTCGCTCTGCTTTGAAAAAATTGATTAAAATAATGAATTCCGTTGCTACAATGATGGAAACTTCAGCATGTGTTTACAGTTCAAAATTGTTTCCAATATTCCAACAACAAATTCCAGTACATACTAATTTTATGAATGTTTCTATGAAATTTTAATAGGTGACTTATCATTTGTCAATGAAAATTAGTACAACAACAATTTCTTGATAGTTCAATGGTTTCATGGTATTTCCAGTCTTCATAAACGAAAATTAAGATTTACGAGATCATCGTAAACAAGAAGAGAAAAGATTGTGAAAAATGTACAGCTGACAGAGTGAAAACACACGATGTTGAAGTTTCCATCGTTGGCAAATATAACGCAATTTTCTCTTGGCAAATCTCAAGATCCTCATTGAATATTTGGTCAGGACAATAAAGCGATCATTTTTTAGCGTCCAAAGACAAAATCAGTGCGAAAATTGTTCTGGTTTTTAAAAATCAACAAAGAGTTGATAAAAAAACGTATTTTTCGTCGGAGCCCAACCTTGCAAACTTCAGGCTCATAAAAATACAGAATTTACTCGTAGGAATTGTTTTGCAGGATAAAAAATAATGGCTTCAAACTTTGATAACGAATCGGTTTGCTCGCGCGGATTTGATGTTAGATTTTGTGAAATGAAAAACGTCAATTGAGTATAACGTAAATACGCAGGTCTGGGATTGCCAACACATCGTTGAGATAACATCAGCCTTACTCACGAACGCGGGAATTACGTCTTCGCAAGCGGAATTGAAAAAAGTTATTGGGACACGTAGATAACGATCGATCGAATTAAAACTCGACCAGAGAAAAGTGGGAATTTGTGATCGTTTAACTTTTGAAATGGCATTTACCTCCGAGAAGAATCCTGCGTTGAGGATGGTCCACATACACTCAGTTTTTCCGCACTCCCGACAAATATCGATAGCAAGAAAACTATCACGAAAATTCCAGGTCGACTCCATGAATACATTTTTGATGTTTACTAAATCACTATCGCACGAGCATTTCTTGAATAATCCGTTGTTCGAAAAAACATTATTGACGGTTTCAGCAGTACCGTCACTCGCGCTACAGATCTTTCTGCACTGATCAGCACCATTCGACTAACTGACCAAACTGAGTAACTGCGACCCACTGAGGTTTGGTTAGGAACGTTTATGTTGGAAGCACGGGTTAGAGTTCCACTCAGGCAGTCTAGAGAGGAGTCTCCCTGGTCCACTCCAGCCGAATCATCCATTCGAAGCCGATTGCCTGAACCGTACAAGTTGCTATTGATATGGATCGGTCCTTCAAACTGTGACGATTACAAAATCTACGTATTGCTTACACAAAAATAAAAACGACATTTGACTTATTGACGCGACGAATGTGTATCGAAAATCAACAATTTTCACTATCGCGTCAAATTTTTCTGCTATCGCTCCTGGCGGTCGCGTGAGTGCGAGAGAGATAAGCAAAAAGCAGATACACGGTTTTCTAAGAAACCCTTCATATTTTGAGAAAAAAAAAAGTTACACCTTCTTCTCTGGCGAAAGGGGAACAACGTGTAACTAATATTTTTCTTGAAATATTTGGTCTCTCTATAAATAAACCACCGTGTACCAGGATTTTTACCGACCGAGCAAGTGATAGATCGCCCACTCGCTCGGTCGGTAAAAATCCTGCTACACGGTATATTTCGAGAGACCGAATATTTCAAGAAAAATATTAGTTCCACGTTGTTCCCCTTTCACCAGAGAAGAAGATGTAACTCTTGGGGGTCGTTCAGTGGTTTTGTTCACAGGAATCAATTTTATAATTGATTACAATGCGCGAATTCCCCTAGTTCCCAAGCACTTGCAATTGTGAGCTTTCCAACTACGACACAGAGCGATCTGTGCGCGACACAGTGTTTCCTGGTGCTTTGGGTCGCTGTACGACTCGATTCAAAAGTCGAACGCCTCAATTACCCGACGTTAGTCCACTATTCGTATCATAACAATTTTGATAAGAAAACTCTCTGAAGTTACTCTCGATATTTGACACAAAATTACGAAATCCATCATCGACGCATTTGCATAAAATTACAGAGACGAGAAAACATTTTCGAATTTCCACAAATAAAAGGAGGTTGACAAGCAAAATGAAAATTCGCAAAGTGTTTGAATCGCGTACTCAATAACGAATTTATGTCTAAAACACGAAAACAAGAAACGTTTTTATTCCTCTTGCAAAAAGGAATTCCTCTTGCAGAAAGGAAGGAGCAAGTCTCCCTGCGTGTCCTCGTGAAGAGTTCTAGTCATTTGAGTTCCTGGAAAAGATTTTGTGGTACTATCGATAAGAGCAGAATAATTGGTCAAAAATTACTTTTCATCCTTATCAACAATGCGTGTTTTTTTTTCACATTTATTCGTAACAGAATATGTTTGATATGTACAATATACAATATGTATAATATTTATATAATAATAATTATGGTATACGATTAACGCGACCACAACGGGTCTGTATAATCAATAATATTAATAATAATATTTCTTGCAGCATGATATATAGCAGAAAAACGAATAACGATAATAACAAACGTAGGAGATGAAACTACAAAGTCATTTAAGCGAATAAAATAGTAACAAGACTCGTTTAAAATTTTTTTCTTCTTTTCATAAATAATATAAAGTAAGGTTTATTAATTCGTATTATAATTACGAGGCAATTAATCGAGACAATACTGTTTCGGAGATTTCGCACAATGCGCGTGAATCAAGCGACGAATTTGACTATTACGAATAAATGAAGATTTTAGAATTGACATTGCAAGAGTTGTCCTTCAAATTGATTCTTTACCGTCGGGAAACCGTTTTTCAAAAATAACCAAAACGTATTTTTTCTTATTATATATAAAGGCACTGTTTTACGACTCTATACAATTTTTCTTTCGTTTTCTACGTGTGTGTTTTTTTTTGTTTTTCTAATTTATGGTACAAAATGGTGGAGCCAAATTTGGGTTCGTTTTCATTTTGTTTTCTCTTTCATAATCAGGGGTGAGATCGATGGATTTTGCTTCACCTTCGATCGCGTTTTCATTCGTATTTCAAAATTGAAGAATTTTGAAAAATTTTCTTTTTTTCTGTTTTACGTTGAAAAATCGTAAATTTCAAACGGCGATTTTTTTTTTTTAATCGCGAATTACGAGTTACAAAAACACAATGAATCGTTATTCTATTTGGTGTTTTTCATGGGCAATATTTGTTTTTTGGTCGTTCATTCGATTGACCGAAATCAGTCAAATTTTCAATTGGTCGTATGTTTTTTTGTTTTCGTATGGCAGATTGCATCAAGGAGGCGTGATAAACTTTTTACAGTTTTCTATTTTGTCATGACGCCGATTGAACATTTTTGCTTCGCTTCGATCTTCCGAACTTTTTTTTTCTGTTTTACGCTTTTTCGGCATCGTTTTTCACAAGCTAAACATTTTTTACATATAATTTTATATCGCGACTTTGGTCGTCAGGACAATAACGAAAATTCGTCGCGATTGATGGATTTTTTCGTGGCTACGATTGAAAATATTTCTTTTTTTTTCTTACAGTCAGGCAAACTTTTTTCTTGCTTTTTTTCACAGTAAAAGTTACGGTGGCAGTATCGAAGTCGCGAACATTTTTATAGACCGAAACGCCTGCGTCACGGTGGGAAAAAAAATTCCTCGACCCTAGAACGGTAATCTTATTTTTATTTTTACCCATTCTGGTAAGCTCGGGTCAAAATGACCCGAATCTTGAAAAACTCATATCTTCGGTAAAATTTAACGAAAACCGTTCAACTTGGGCTCATTCTTTATGTTTTTTTAATGCAGGATCACGTGAGCCTGGAGCGATTTTGCTTGGAGTCAAGAAATTGGTCAAAAATGCGGCAAAATGATAAAAAACGGGAAAACGAAGGGAGAAAGGGCGCAGGATTTAAAGTTTCCTGGGTTTGTTTTTGACCCCAGGTTACCGTTCTAGCGTTAATGGAGAAGGGGAAAGAAAATTGTAAAATGAACGTCCATGGAGCTCGGGCTCGTCATTATTGTTGAAAAAAAAAAAAAAAACAAAACAAAACAAACGTAAAAGTAACAAATTAGTCGAGCGAGATTCACGGGAGAATGTTTGTTATTATAACGCTCTCAGTTAACTTGGAGCTAATTTTCGTGTCAGACGTGATTCTGAGCGTATCTGCACCACGAGCGACCGTTGTTGTTGTCCTCGTGGTTTATTAACTCTCAGTCGTCAAAGTCGTGTCGCAGCTTTATGTACAGGCAGGAACCCAAAATGATGCCAAATACTTCGAGAACGGAAAGTCCGAGGCCAACTGCACCCAGAATAATGAGATGATCCTTTGTCGTTTCCAAAAATTTGTATATGCATCCCTGAAAATCATTAGAACACGTTGAAATTCCATCTTATCAGTTGACACTGAAAAAAATATTTAAAAAACGAAAATTGCAACGAAAAGACTCCCGGAAAAATAAAATATGATTTATTGACGATCCTTCCGACGTTAGAAAATGGAAAAGGAAAACATTGTTTCTTTTATAGTAATGATATATTTTTATTTATTATATTTATTCTTTATCCTTCCAATTCATTAATTTTGATTATATAATTATATTTAATGAATTATAATATTTATCAAGCTCGGTCGACTTTTTTTTTTTATAGAATAATCGGCAGAATATGTAGTTCAAAGAATTTTGTGGTGTTTCTTGTTTATTTGTGAAATTCAAGTAATTGAATTTTGTTTTTATTTATACATTTTTTAAATTCCTATTTATTTAATAATAACAACGAATAGAAATAAAATAAAATTTATAAATTTAATTCAAGAAAAACAAAGAACACCATTAAATTCTTTCAAGTACATATTTTGCTGATTTTCCTATAAAGACCAGACGACCGATCTCGATAAACATTCGACTCTATGACATATTGCAGTAAATCATTTTTTCGAAATTCACCAATAACGGGAAAAATGCGGATGAATGAAAAAATGTTATAACTTGTTGAAAATGGTTGGAAAACTTGGGAAGGAAAATTCAAAATTATTGGTAGCAAAATATGAAAATATGGGGGAAAAAAAAAATTCACCGTGTACTGGATGTTCGAAGGGTGATCACGTTTTCCGCAATGCTGAGTGACAGTTTTGCAGCAACTGTCAGGCACGCGACTTCCGTCTCGCACAACATCCTCGTCCTTCGCCCATTCGCTGTCGAGCCAATCCTCGAATCTCAGAGCACCGCAGCATTTGAACTGATTAAACGAATTTTTTTTTTTTAGTTTGTGAATTTTTTTTTCTTTTCTTCTTGGAAAAACAATTTTTGCGATTTTATTGTAAAAAATTTTATTTAAAATAATTGATTGCGAAATTCGACCGTAACAAATTTTAAAAAATTGGAAAAAAACAGAAATGGCTGAAAATAATGAGAAGAAAAAAGAAATGAATTGTAAACTGACTTCTATCTGCATCTGGTCGATGGCAGCGGTTTCCCGGGATCTCACGGAGTAATTGTCGAGGAAGGTACGATTGAGGGTCATCTTGAGTTCAGGACCAACTTGTTCCTCGTACAGTCGAGCAAGCGCACCGACTCCGGCTTCGAGGACCAGAACTCCCATAACGACGAAGATATACTGCAACGAATATTCCGCACGTCGATATAAAACTTTGAAAATACACATTCGGTTTATAAACATAAAGGGGCACGGAATATCAGGATTTTCAAAACCTTTCCAACTTCCTTTTGCAATTGTAAAAATGCTTTTTTTTCTGTTGCGTTTTTCAAAAAACTTGTGAAAATCTTAATTTTGAGATGGAAAATTTTGAAAAAAAAAGTTTATTTTCCAATTTTTTGTAAATTTTTTTTATAGCAATTGATCTTTTCATTTCCGACATCGAGTAATGAAAAAAAAAAACATCGTTTCAATGTTGGAACATCTGTTCAATGGCCGCAGGCCCTTAAGCGTACAATCTCTTGAAGAAAACGCCCCCTCCGTTGCCCTTTTCTGGTTCGTGCATTTGTTTATATTTCTCTTCTCCATAAGCGTGGGCAAAGGGGAATAAAAAAAATTGATAGTTGGCACTACACCCACGCGGTTGAATCAACAGAGACGAGACTTTGTGTACGGACTAAACATTTTCGTTCATTCACACTGAAACGTGTTATATTCGAATAAATAATCACAACAATCGTAATACTAAAGAAATAAGGTGGAAAAGTAGCACGTTTCATAATTTTCATTTTTTGAACCCCATGGGCCATGATTAACCATAAATCGTCCCATGATTTTCATCTATTTTACATTTTTTCGATTATTCCATCATTTTTGGCAGGAAAAACATTGGATTTCCAGTAACTTTCGCTTTTTGGACCCCATGAGCCATGGTTAACCATGAATTCTCCATGGAGTTTTTTTCTATCTTACATTAATCTGATTATTTCATCTCATTTGCTTGAAAGGATCAGATTTCGAGGTTTTTGATAAATTTTCAAAATTTTTACTTTTTTTAAATAAACATCGTGGAAACAATTATTCTGAAACTCAGATTCACTCAACAGAGGAAGAAATGAACATACAAATGTTTCTGATCGAGATCGTAATAATAAAAATCGGAATGCATAATTATCGCACAATTCCGGGGAATGCGAATTGCGGCGTGGAATAGCTGATTGTACAATTGGTTAGCGGAGTGTAAACCAGCAGAATCCTTCGCCTCTTGCCTGCTATTCCCTTATTTCGAATGAATACAGAACAAGTTCTGAGCTTTGCTCAAAAATGTTCTTTGTGTTGCATAACCCATCGACGAAGGAAAGCACAGATTTAACTATTCTGTTACGTACGTTCAGCACCATTTCACTGAATATTCATAAATGCTGTGAAAATTCATGTACACTCACACACATACCAGTGAGCAAATTAATGTACGGGGCTCACCCATTCGAATTGACCGAGACATTGCGCTCTGGATTTATATTTGATAACAAGGCTCCAAATTTCGAAATTTATCGTCGAAAATATCAACAAATTTTCTCATTAGTTAAAAATTTGACGTTTTGCAGTAAATTTGATTTTTTTCGTTGCTTCATCATTTGAAAAAAATGTCGACAAGAAATTTGAGAACGAGGTTCAAACTTTTGACTAAATTTTAGAGAAACATTCGAAAAATGAATTATTAATCGGTCAAAAATTCCATTTTTTCGCATGGAATCTCATTTTTTATTTAGTTTTCACAATTTCTAGTCGGTTTCCATTATCCAGATGGATTATTTTCTCATCGACAAGAAATTTGGAAAGAAAAATTTTAGAGCAATTATTAGAAAAAATGAATTAATCGGTCAGAAGTTCGATTTTTCGCATGCAATTTCATTTTTTTTTCAGTTTATCAATTATTAACTTTCCTCGACGGTTTCCATTATCCGGACGATTTTTTTTCTCGTCGACGAATGATCGGGTTCCGCGGCGGTGGTCAACGCGAGTTTCCAAGACGCTTGCGTATATTTGCATGGCGTAATGAGGAGCTCTCTTCGATTCTCGATCGCGTACCCGCGAGGGCTTTCTATATATCTCCTTTATTCTCGCTTCTCTTTCTGCTCGTAGGTATAAAAGTACACGCTTCCTCCTCTCAAGAGGGAATGGGAGGAAGGGAGAAAGAGCAGGAGACGATACATCTACACAGCAGCTAGTAAAGAGAACTGCACCCTTGGACAGTTCGTGGATCTCGCTACCGCGCGCAAGCCACTTTAGGAAATGCCTGCGGTCCTCGCAACGCCAAAAGGACAGCTATCCGACTCTGATTCCAATTTACGGATCCACGAGGATTTCCATACAAAACTCTCGAAACCCGTCAATTTCTATTTTTCAGAAAAATTTGACAAAAGTTACTGGAAATTTAAATTTTGGAAATTGAAAATCGGAAAAACTTTGATTTCAATTTACGGGACACAAGTATTTCCATACCAAACTTTAAAAACCCGTAAATTTCCATTTTTCAAAAACATTTGACAAAAGTTACTAGAAATTTGAATTTTGGAAATTGAATTTTGGAAAATTGAAAGCCAGAACTCCAAAATTCTCATTATTCAGAATAATTAAAAAAAAAAATAATTTCGATAAATGATGATCCAGGAATTCATTTTCGCGAGGATGTCGCATCACGTTTTGAAAGAAAAATACATACTACCGAAAATTAAGAAATTTTTCACTCATTTTCGTTAAACGAAACGTTGAAAAACGAGGATTAATGAATTTTCGAGTAAAATTTACAAGTTGCTGCATATGGATTTTCGTCGGAGCAACCCATACATGTAGAAATATGCGTACTGGAAAATACGGGATATATATGTAGATCGTGAAGATCCCCTAACTGAGGATTGTCGCGAAATAATTGGTCCCTCGTCTCACGGACTAAATATATAC
>JBAJMU010000001.1:22142535-22171161 GCA_037952995.1 Hyposoter didymator | reverse complement strand
ATGAACAAAGGAGAGGTTATGTTTCGTTTTTGTAGAAGTGAAGAGAGCTCTGTGCTGACAGTCTAGTGTTTTGCCTCGAGTTCTTCGAGAAGAATGAGTGCCGAGTGCTGTTTTGCACCGGCTTTTATACTGTCCGAATCCTTTGTTCTCGAAATCTAAAAATAACTCGTAGTCTTATTCGCTAGTTTTCGTGGTGGGGCGATTGCCAAAATGTTACTGGAGATTCACTTCTCCCACTCTCATGTCTCTACTTGGTCGCTCTTCCCCATTTTTCACTTTCGCAATTCCGCAGGCCGTGAGATGGTTCGGCTATCAGCCGCTTGGCGCTACCGTAGTCGAGCGACGGACGCCGCACCGGGCGGATCGTCAGCTGTCGCTCAGTTGTGCCGTTTCAATACATGTATATAGTTTTCATTTTATATAGCAAGGCTGTGCACCTACGTACACACAATATATCAATAAATCCGTTCCACATGTGTTTTCAAATGTAAGAGCGTTAAAGCATGAGGAACAAATGTGTAATAGAATGAAATGTATGCGCATAAATAAAAATTTATCGGGATCCTCAAAATATCTTGGTGTAATAATTGAGAGAGCGTTATAAGTGTTTCTCCGTCTTTTGCTTCCACATAGAGGTAGCTATGTGACGGTGACATTTTTTTTCCTGTTTCTAATGTCAATATGCTTAAAATGTCCTAAAACATCGAAAAATTATATTTAGAAAAAATGTCCGGATGTGTGGGTGTTCGTTTGTTCTGGCACTGTAAAATTCAAACGGTCATAACTCGAGAACGATTTGAGCGACAGGGCTCCCGTTTTGCACAGATGTTGATCTGCACAAGCTCTTCGTTCTCTGAGAATTTTGTTGGAATTGCTAGAAAAATACGAATTTTACGGCATTTTGAAATTTTCAAAAAAAGAGTGTCGACGCTCTAACTTTCGCAAATTTCAAGATTCGTTGCGAATTTTTTTTTTATCAATAGAGTAACATGATAGAAAAGTTGATATTGAATTTGGGAAATATCAGTTGAGAGGTTTAAATTTTATGATTCATCGAATTTTACGAAAATGTGAGTTTTTTGAAAAATCGTTCAACCGCTCTAATTATTGTAAATTTTGTAAGATAGTGTGTATGAGCCTGTACTTCCTCTTTACTTTCTGGAAAAGTTGTTGAAATTATTTTAAAAAATGCTGCAAATTGCTTCCAAAGATTTGGTACGATGCTCGACGCTTCCTTATTTATAAGGTAGCCAAAATGAAAAATAGAGTTCCTCATGAAGGAAGATTTGAGCATCGTGTTTTTTTTCGTAAAACTTTATGCCACTTTATGGAATATATTGATGAAAAGTTTTTCTTTCGTCGCGAAACATGAATCGAAGCACCGCGGGGACATTAATGATAAGCACGACGAGATGTGCTCGTGGAACGCGGGTTGATTGAGAGGGCGAGAAGCGCGTGGGAGACTCGTCAGAGAACTAATGGACATTGGGGGACAGAAATTATCGGATATCTGGCAGCAATAAATTAACGCGTAAGCGAATCTCCATGATATCCCCCCCACACACAAAGTCCAATTCGGAATCCGGTTGTACAGCGGAACGCATGCGTATTTGGCTGTACGATATGCTTTGGGTTTATGGTAATTGACAGCTGTTGATATGAAAAGCAGAGAGAGAGAGAGAGAGAGCTGAATCGGCCTCGCTGAAGAGACTGTGTAGGGATAATTAATAGTGGCGCAGTCAGTGAGGCGTGCAAGAAAGATATGACTCGTTTCTTGCGGTGTCGCAGCCCCGGACGATAAAGAATCGAGGAATCGACCTCTTTATTGGTTAAACAAATTTGCGATGAAAAAAAAAAAAACAAATTCTGAGGCTCCAGAGAATTCCATGGTCGCAGACAATGTATGCAAAGTTTCTGTCGGTAGAATTCCTTCAAATTTGCAACACACAGAGAGAAATCGAGATATTTATTTATAAAAATCACAATTTTCAGTAGTTCCTTATGAGAGCGTGTGTTAAAAGTTGCATTTTTCTTCATTACATAATTCGATTTCTAAATAGTGAAGCCTCTTGAAACTTTGCATACACTTTTATGCAACATCGAAGAAGCTTTATTTACTTTTTCAAGAAAAATCGGTCGTTAATTTTTTTCGAAATTTTGTTTATTACATAACAAATACAGATTCCTTCGGACAATCTTGGATGCAGAGTATATTGTTCTTGGTCAATTTGTAACAACTTTTTTCAATGAACTTGGGCTCGCAAACCATTTTGTATGTAAAAAATAACTGGAAACAAAAATTTAGGTTTCACCGTCGGCATACAACGTACTTTACTGTGGGGTTCGACGAATCTTCGGATTCTGACGTTGTTCGTGCTCATTAATTATTATCGAAGCAGCTCTGCATTCGCGAAGAAAATGATTTTGCAGTGTTTTTTTTTTTTTTAATTATTTGGCGATTTTGAAGTTTGTGAGAGTTCGAGATTCTCATGTATGCGGATATGATACATCCGGTTTTGGAAACTGGCGATTTTGAGGGAATACACAAAAAGCGGAGTGGAAGAGGGTGCGGGGAGCATCGAGGGTACAATTATGAAGACGTTAATCTACGGCGTAGCCGAGTGGCCGTGGGTACAAAGAGACAAAAATAAAAGAGTGTTTCAATAGAGGTAAATATACGTTAACGCACATGTGTGGAGTGGCCGGGGGAGAAAGAAGAAGCAGCGGAGAGGGTCTCTGGTGCTCTTTCGAAAACTCGTTCCTCCTCCATCTCGCGCCTTTTATTCTCATTGAATCTTTAGGGTCTTGGGCGCGGAATTGCAAAACGCGCGGCGCGCGCGTTTAACTCGCTCAACCACGAAGCGAAACGCTTTTGAGGGCGAGTCCACTGACAAGGGCTCGTACCCTTTTCTTCGCACAAGAGCCGGTTATGCACGGACGATTCGGCAAGAAAAGAGAAGAAGCGACAATTCCGAGCAGACGAGCGGCGCGATGATGCTCTCGGAAATATATAGTTGGCCGTTTAAAGGGAATAACCCGTTATGGTAAACGGCGAGTAGTTCGAATACCTTCGTCCTTCGTTTTCCATGCGTTTTTTTCCGAGCCACTGGCGTCCGCCTAGACTATATGACGAATTTGTTCAATTATTCGAAACAATCAGGACGCAGTAATTTTTAAAAGTGTGCAGAGCGTTTATCGACTTCGAGTAACGAGCGGAAAGCGTTTATTTTTTTTAATACATTCGTTAATAATCGATCCCCGGCGTACGAGGACAAATCACTCGAGAAATAGTCTCCCAGGGAATATAAAAATTGTGGCGGATTGCTCTGAGTGCAGAGAGCTGGAGACGAGGACTCGAGAGATATGCGAGAAAGGCTTAGAACGTTTAACTATAGCATTCAGCAACTCGATCTCTGTGAAGACACAGTCTTGGAGGAAAATTCCCGTGACGGCGGGACCCGGAGGGCCAAATCAGCGTCGAGTCCTTTTGTAATAACGGATGAGATCGAAAACTTTGTCGCGTTTTTATAGTTTTTTCTCGAGCGTTTGTACAGGTCGTTGCAAAAGTCTCGATTGGCTGCATCGTTTTTTCGATATATTGAAAGTTGAGTTCGTTGGAGTCGATCGAAAAATATTCGATCCACTTCCCATTTTGTAGATTTTCGAAATCGCTACAAATTTTCACTGGGTCTCTCGGACCCAGTAAGACTAAACTGGGTCTCCCAGACCCGGTAAGTAAGAAACCACACCGGGTCTGTCAGACCCAAACTGAAGTTCAGATCTGACTGAAGCTCCGATCGTTGGAGTCGATCGAAAAATAATTAATCCACTTCCCAATTACTAGATTTTCGGAATCGCCTCAAATATTCTTTGCCGTTCAGTTCTCGGGGTCTCTTAGACCCAATGAGTGAGTGACCACACTGGGTCTCTCGGACCCAGTGAGTAAAAAACCAGCCTGGCTCTCTCAGACCCGGTGTGTAAAAGACTAAACTGGGTCTGGTAGACCC
This sequence comes from Hyposoter didymator, assembly GCA_037952995.1. NCBI lineage: Eukaryota > Metazoa > Arthropoda > Insecta > Hymenoptera > Ichneumonidae > Hyposoter > Hyposoter didymator. The sequence continues at coordinate 22,167,154 of JBAJMU010000001.1, read as the reverse complement.
AGTCAGTAAGAAACCACACCGGGTCTGTCAGACCCAGTAGGTCTTTCAGACCCAGAGTGGTGAAACAAGATGAACGCTAAAACTGCGGAACATATGGATTTCTTCAGAAGAATCCATCAAACCGAAAACATTACGTTTTCGATTTGCAATAATTGTCACTGACGGACACTGTGTGTCAATTTTTGGCTCTGCTTGAAAAAAATAGAGTAAAAATAAATAACGGATTCCGCTGGATTCCAACGATGCGAACTTGAACACCATCGAGAATAATAATTGAGAGTCTCCAGGCGTCGCAAGGTCGCAGGGAAAAGTGTATCCTCATTTTCGTCGATGATCGATCGGTTTCGTTTTTTTTTTGTTTTTTTTTTTGGAAATTTCGTAACGTGTATATCAACGAATTCCTATGTATACAATGGAGTGCGCCATCGGAGAGGCGCCATCGCCGCACCCTCTTGCTGGCATAAATTAGTGATAAGTGCCGTCAGCGAAATCGGCGGTACTTAAGGTAGTAATGCGGCTTTGGCTCGAGTCGGTATTGGTACTCGTTCACATGCGTCTCAAGTATATACGCCGCGCAGTCCTTCATGTGTATGATACGCTCAGCATTGCGAATGTTTTGGTATGAAAACGAGCGAGGAAAACTGGTTCGAAACTCGAAGGATAGTGCTCATGGCGGGGCGTTGCTCTGCATACGTTACGTCGCTCAGCAAAACACCATACGCGTTATACATTTTTCCATAATAAAGATATTCCGGTGTATCAGCGGAGCAAAAGTGTTTGGGGAAAGGACAAAGAGACTCAATATTATGATGAAAGAAAAAAAAGGATTATTTATGTTGCAATTGAGTGGGGAAATGGGTTTTGAAATGGAGTTGCAAATGATTATAATTTAGAAACCATTTTTTTGTGTACGGTGAATGCAGTATTGAATATTGCATCGTCATTCCTGGCACTCGAAGGTATTAAGGTCTTTTGTTATCCCTCAATAAATTCAAATCAGTCTCCGTTTGCGTCCTGGACTAGTTCTCAGATGGCGATGCGCGCTTCTCAAGGGCGTTTAACTATCATTTAGGAGGAATTAAAGATAATCGGCGTGCTCCATGGCGAACGCAGGGGCGGCTAGGCAAACAGGAGCAGGGGCTTTGCGACACGACTGTGAGCTTTATATCCCTTCTCTCTGTCTCTTCCTCTTACTCGCTAACTCTCAATTAAGGTCGATTTATGGTCCGGGCTAGGGAACGAGCTAAAGTATATTATTGCAAATTTATATACAGGGTGTCGGCCAGTTCTCAGGATTAATGTCAGCTTTGCAAAATAGAGAGTTGTACAATTATAACGGGCCCGTTAGCGAGTGAAAAATTATTTTTTTTTTCGTTCTAAAAAAAAAAAATATATCGATCGCGATCAATATCAGTTTCGAAAGACAGGAATTCCCTTCTTCATTCGTGGAGTACGTTGGAGTTGCAAAATTATAACGGCGGGCGCGTTAGCAAGTGAAAAATTATTATTTCTTGTTCAAACGCACCAAGTGTTTGTTATTGAGGTTTGATACCAGGTTCACAAAACAGAAAGTTCCTTTTCCATTCACGGAGTACGTTGGAGTTGCAAAATTGTAACGAGACCGTTAGCGAGTGGAAAATGAATTTTTTTTCGTTCAAGCGAAATCAGTTTTTCGATCGAGATCAATATCAGCTTCCAAAGACTGGAATTCCCTTCTCCAGTCGTGGGGTACGTTGGAGTTGCAAAATTATAACGGCGGGCCCGTTAGCAAGTGAAAAATTATTATTTATTGTTCAAACGCACCAAGTGTGTGTTTAGGATCGATATCAGGTTCACAAAACAGAAAGTTCCTTTTCCATTCACGAAGTACGTTGGAGTTGCAAAATTGTAACGAGCCCATTAGAGAGTGAAAAATCATTTTTTCATTCAAACAAACAATATGGGCGAAAAATCTGTTCGTATGGGTTCAGATTGTGAAATCAGACTGCGTATCCCAAACGATTGCTACATGTTTATCGTCAGGATCGAGGGTGGTGAGTCCGAGGTCGCAAATGTTCGAGTTTAACTAACAGTGGCACGCGGTAGTCAAGCGCAGTATTAAATAGTCGAGAGGAGAGGGAGATTTTCCTATCCGGGCAATCTCGCGAACGAAGCAACATTCACAGGCACACACAAACGTCCTGCTCGCACAACTTCGTAATCCTTCATCGAGAAATCTCTGAGGATTGGACAGGTGCCCGAAGGCTTTACGGGAATTACTAATTTCAATTCGAACCTTCCGTCATTTGGCGCTCCCTTTTGCCATTTAGAATCTCTGACAGATTCGCAACGGTTGCAACTCCACGTTCCCATTAGAAACTCAACTAATTATTATTATTTTCATCAACTGTGAAAGGTTCTCGATTTGTAACGAGAAAAAAAAACATTTTTTCAAGAAAATCATATTTTTCCAAGCTCATTTTTTTAAATTAAAAAAACCATCATTTTGATCGTAAAATTTCAAGTTCATTTTGAATAGAAATCTGGGTGGTAATCGTCCAGTAATTATTGAAACTCATTTGTATCGAGTGGCCGAAAGAAAAATGATGAGATTTCTTTATTCCTCGGAGATTTGGAAATTTATCGTGTTCGTGTGAATTTTGGGACACGCTGCGTCTGTCCAGAAGCGAATTACGATGGGAATGCAACTGGGATATATTCCCAATAAATATTGAAGAGCAGTCCGAGAAGAACAGGCTGCGTAACTTGATTAAAAAAGTGTGGCTGCTGGTGAGAGCGCAAGTTTTTTCGATTTTTTTTTTTTTCATTTTTTATCCGATCCGAATATCAAGAAACTTTCTGACACTTTCAATAATCATTTTTTACGGGGCAGCTCCCGGCGTTCGGGGGAAAATGGAATCGGAAGGTAGAGTATGGCTATCTGCGGTGGTTTCCCGATTGCATTTTTGTCCGTTTCGTGCGTCGTAAATGGATACGAGCGCACGTACAAATGATAAAATCGATAGTGCGTTATCGCGGCGCGACCGATAGATAGGAGAAAAAATATTGTCAGTCATTTATAAACACCATAAAAGTGGATAAATAAGGGACTGGATAAAAATCATCGAAAGAGAAAAATGTCATTCGGTCTAGAAGCATCAAATAAAGTAGAGCAATAAAAACACCAAGTATGGCCTGGAGAATTGATCCTCGGAACGAAGAATCTTATTCATTCTCCATCGCCGTTCTAATAGCCCGGGAAATGTCTTTAATTTTAAGGGGGCAAGAGCAAAGGACCAAGAAAGCTTATTCCCTTCCGAACGAATCGCAAAATATTACGAGCTCGCAGACTTTTTTATGGGCCAACAGGATTTCGGAGGTTTAGACAACGCTCTATTCAGCATCCGTCGGGATTCAACTTTTTATGACAAAGTAATAATACATTTATGGGAAATCCAGACTCGTATTCCAAACCTTTTTTTCTTCTTCATCCCATAATATCTTTTCCAATATCCTCCCGATGCCGCGCTCGATATTTCTCGACAAAATTGCGAAAAAAAAATCGATTTTTTTTGAATTGAAAAATGAGTCAATTGAAATTCTCAATTTTATTTCGATCAAAAAAATGTTTCGATGCTTTTGAGTTGATTAATAATTGAAGAAAAGCTGACAAATATTTTTTGTGCACAATTTTTCGTTTTTCTTTTTGAAGAATGGAAATTTAGTGGAAAACGAGTTTGACAGTTTTAAATTGATATTTATCGACAGAACTCGATGAATTTCGATAAAATGTTTCACGAAGGAAAAGAGGGCGAGGCTTTGGTTTATTTTCTTGGCGAGGAGTAAAATCCGAGGACCAGCAGGAGCGTGAGAACGTGCACTCGAGCTCTCAAAGCGCAAAAACTAATATCGGCGTTAGGTGTTAAGTATATACCGAGGGTCTCCGCGTATCGTTTAGTTTTTATGGGTAAACGTACAGCAGCGTACAAACGTCCCGCATGGGCTATAGAGAACGTCATATCCACGATAATCGCGCTGCACAGCAGCAGGAGTGTGCAAAAAAGATGAAGATTTAAAAAATGGAATTTTGATGTATTTTGCAGGCTCGGGGAAAAAAAGAAAAACGCATTAACCGTTTATCGGAGCTCAACACTTTTGAGATGAATTAAAATTTTAATTATGGGAGCGAGAGGATTCATTTAATTAAAACTCGACGAAGCGAATCGGCCGGAGTTAAGTGTACGGTCTACGCGGACAAACGATCCACAGTATTTCCGTAATTAATTATGCTAATTTTGAGCAATACCCTCGGACGAACCGGCCCTTGACTTTATACCCAACGTTCGTGTCGTTTTCCTCGTTCTCGTACTCGTTCGAGTTCATAGTTCAATATATACCTTTATGTAGACTAATCTGCGTCTACGTATGGAAGAGTATGGATGAACGGATGTGATGTGTCAGGTTGACGGGAAATTGCCTCGTTTCAAAGTACCGTAAATACCTAATATTAACTTCGAGGAGCGTAAACGTATGCAACGAAACGTCATCGAGGTCAATTTCGACGAAGAATTCACGTGGATAGCGTAAACGATAAATTTTTGAAGATTATTTTGAAAACAAAATTACTTTTCCTCCGAGGCGAAGTGACGAAGTCAATTTTTACGTTGAAAATGATGGAGGTTCATGAGTTTTTGATAAAAATCTCAATCCTTAAGTTTTCGGACAAAAAAAAATGGTTTTTTAGTCAACGACGAATTTCGACTGCAATTATTTCTCGAATTTTGAAAAAAATTGGTTTTCGCCCTGGGGCGCAGTCACGATGTCAATTTTGGAATTAAAAATGATGAAGCTTCATAAAATTGTTGATGAAAATCTCGAGCTACAGGTTTTTGGTAAAAAAAAATGATTTTTCAGTTAACGACCAATTTCGACTTGAATTAATTTTCGAATTTTGAAGAAAAAACGGGTTTTGTTCTGCGGCAAAGTAACGACGTCAGTGCTTTGTTGGTAAAAATCTCATTCACCAAGTTCTTAGCAAAAAAAAATGATTTTTCAGGTTAATAGGAAATTTCAACCACATTGTGTCTCGAATTTTGAAACTTTCGTTCAGACTTTCCTGCGATATTGTTTATTGCAGCGCAAAGATTTTCCGGTGACGGTTTTGTTTTTTTTTTCATGGTCGAGCCAAACTCGACAGTATTGTTATTTGTTTAGCGTTCATGGTTTTTCAGCTTTTTCCATTTGACTCTGTCTCCTATTATTCTTGGCGTTCTTTGTTTCCTGGTCTCGTTGGCGTAATTTGCCACTTTTCGTTGTTGGTTCTCTTTGTTCCGAGTCGCTTTTCCTTCGCAACCATCTCTTCATTTGTTTCTGCGCTCTTCTCGGTTTCCGCCTGTTTGCGGTGGCCAATTTCCTTTCGAATTTCTTGCTCATCCTCTTGATCCCCGTCCTTCGCAGCTTTTTGTCACTTCTCTCGCAAGCCTTCTCGATCATTCTCTTTGCATCTCCATTTTCGCTTGATCGTTTAGTCACTCTGCTCTTGCCGACTTGGCCATTTTCACGCACCTCTCGACTCGACCGCGCGCGTTTCTTATTGCAAGACCGAAATTCTCGAGGAACAAGAGAATCCCCGCACGTAATTATTACTTGGCCCTAATTCACACTCCTGAGCTTTCCGCTCGCTTCATCCTCGAGGAATCCTCACCGCCCAAGAGACCAATCGCCATCTCATTAACACGATCGTAAAGGCCAACGATAATTTATCAACGAGGCGACACGGATCGGGGTGCATGGGAATAACGATATCGAAGTTTGCATCGTTGGAGTGGAACGAAAAATATTTCATCCAAAAACCGTTTATTATTTTTTCTTTTTGGAATCACCTCAATTTTTCTTTGACATTTAGTTCACCGGGTCTCTCAGACCCAGTGTGGAAAATACCAGACTGAGTCTCTTAGACCCAGTGTGTAAGAAACGGTACTGGGTCTGTCAGACCCAGTGTGGAAAAGATCAGACCCTGGGTCTCTCAGACCCAGTGTGGAAAATACCAGACTGGGTCTCTCAGACCCAGTGTGTAAGAAACGATACTGGGTCTCTCAGACCCAGTGTGGAAAATACCAGACTGGGCCTCTCAGACCCAGTGTGTAAGAAACGATACTGGGTCTGTCAGACCCAGTGTGGAAAAGATCAGACCCTGGGTCTCTCAGACCCAGTGTGGAAAAGATCAGACCCTGGGTGTCTTAGACTCAGTGTGTAAGAAATCACACTGGGTCTCTCAGACCCAGTGTGGAAAATACCAGACCGTGGATCTCTGAGACTCAGTTTTTGATTTGCAAAAATTGTCATAGACGCGGGCATGGCGTTTTAACTTTTGGCTTCTCAGTCGAAAAATGAAATAAAATGATGTATTTCGTTGTATTCCAACGATCCGAACTTCGACATCGGAAGGGATTATCGACCCGAAGCTCATCGCGGCGGTGAATCTTTCAACCATCGCGATTGTTAGTCTTATGAGAATAATTTATCGTCAACGAGAATTGCTCCGAGTCTCCGAATTTCAGCCATTTCAGACTTGATACAGAATCGTTCTCCGTTACCCGGACTATTCCCAACACCTGGACCTAAATTTAATGCCTCTCGCCTGTCCGCCACTTGCGCCATTTTCCTCGCATCATCGAAACGTCCCATATCGACACATTTTTCTTTCTTGACAATTTTTTTTTTCGGCACCATTTCTGCTAATCTTTCAGACATTTTACGGAGAACATAAACTAAAAATTTTCAGACGCATTTCAGTGAAATGCATGAAAACGACTGAACGGACGGATCACGATTTTTTCAATAACTTCAATCATACGATTGAGTGACAAATTAAAAAAAAAGTTCTCTACCGTTTTGTTATTTTTTATAATTGAATTTTTTGATATTTGATTTTTCTAGGTTTTCGGTCATTCAATTTTTTCATATTTAATATTTTTGATAATTGAATTTTTTGATATTTTCGAAAATTGAATTTTTTGTTCTTTTTAGATAATTGAATTTTTTGATAATTTTTCTTCCATGAATTCGAGATAAGCTCGACGGATATTAACGACGACAGATGCTCAGCGCTTTTGACTGATTAATGGAAAATTATTGATGGACTTACCACGAGGAGGACGCAGCGGTGTTCTGAGGAAACTCCTGCGCATCCGAGCCAACTGCCTATTATCGCTAAACCACCGGCTGCGACGAGGGCGTACGCCAGTATCGGGTACGTCGAGGTTGACATTAAGGAGATGTAACTGTGCTTCGATATGACTGTCCATATCCCGATACCTCCGACCACCAGACCGGAGAGCTGGAAAATCAATTAAAAAAACGCAAACGTTACTCAAAATCATTATTATCATTCCATTTTATTATTACTAATTATCCGATGCCAGGAGATTGACGAATTGCTCAAGGACTAATTGATACCAAATTATTATTATCAATTGAAATAAATGAAAATATTTAAAAATTGGAATTTGAAAAAAAGTGTAAAAAAATTAAGTTTTCCAATTTTTAACGTTGAAAAAGTTTTTCTGGTCCAACAACTAGTTACGAGAATATAACGAGGATTGACCAATCCCCCAAGGAATAATTGGTTCCGAGTAATTTTTTTTATGAATTGAAATTAAAAAAAAAAAGCATTAAAAAAAAAATTGTTTTCGAATTTTCAAAGTCGGGAAAATCTTTGTTGTCCAGAGGCGAGTCAGGAGAATAAGGAGGAACGTCAGCAGAGAACGATCACAGAAAAATTACACGTGTTTGTAAACGCGTGGGGTTTGGGACAGAAAAAAAAGTGCGTTCAACTATGACAAAAAAGACGATTTCCCTTTGATGGAGAACATGATTTTAGGAAAATTTACATTCGGTCTCTCATCGACAAGTTTCATGGGATTTTTCGTCAAGTGTGACCACCTCGTTGGACACACGAGCTAGGAAAACGAGCGACGACCAAGTGCGGGTGTTTTACAGTTATTTCCATTTATTTATCATTTTTGATATTTACTCTCGGGTGGGCGGACACCGATCTCTCTTGGACACGCTCGAATTCCATAAAACCTGTATCGGACAAACTCACGCGGCGATTCGAGTGCGTTACGTGCGCGCGTTTAGGCCACGCGATCACTTTGACTCTCGATGCCCGATCTTGGCCCCGCAGCAGGACAAGCTCGTAGGTGTGACCTCTTTGTGTCCCGGAATGTGGAAAAATCAGACTAGAAATTCCTTGGATTTTCATTTTATTCCCTTTTTTCCAGAGAATCCTTGATCTTGGGATTTTTTTCTTTGATCCCACGATTAATCGTGTTTATCGCGTGATTCTGAAAAAATCCTCGTGACATCGAGGTCGGGGCGATGAATTTCTATTTTATTTTTCGACTGATTCCATTTTTACTCGGAAAATTATCGATCGGGTCGAGCAAATATTTATGTATTTTTTTATAACTTGGCAAAAAAATGGTTTGAACCATGAAAAAATTGCTCAAGAGCAACATAAACGTAGGGGCAGCCTTTACGAATAAACTGCCGCGATGTCTGGAAATGGTAAAAACTTTAATTTCAATAAAAAGCAACATTTTTCTTGGACGCGTGTCTCGGCTTTCAAAAGAATCGTGCGCGCGTGCGTGTCTGCACGGATTTGCATACATTAAGGACATTATATGCAAAATTTTCTATCGCGATAGAATTCCATCAAATTTTCACCACACAAAGAAAACAAGGATATCTAATAGCTCGCGGAATTTCAAGAGGTCTCGCCGTGTACAAGTCGAGATATTTATTTATAAAAATCACAATTTTCACTATTTTCTCATAAGAGCGTGTGTTGAAAGTTGCAATTTTCAACATTAAATATTTCGATTTCTAAATAGTGAAGCCTCTTCAAACTTTGCATACATTTTGTGTCCCATCGAAGAAGCTTAATTTACTTTTTCAAAAAAATCTGTCGTAACATTTTTTCGGAATTTTGTTTATATAACGAATACAGATTGCTTCGGACAATCGTGGATTCAGAGTATGTTGTTCTTTAGTTAATAAGCAGCAACTTTTCTTAATGAACTTTGGCTCGTAAAGCATTTTGTATGAAAGAAAAACTGAAAAGAAAAATTTAGAGTTGACCGTAACCATACAACGTCCTTAAGGCTGGAGATGGCGTCAGGTGTGCTGCGAAGTATTTTTTGTCTCGAGAAAGTCCTTTTTTTGTTTCTCTTTTTTTTTCGTGCCGAAAAACTTTGAAGATTCAATAAAATTGTTGGTGATGAGCGATCTCGCAGCAGTGGTCGAAACTGATGAGTTCATCTTTCGGACGCATGCTGCGTGTGCATAACTTATGGACCGTCGCGTTGAATCGGTAATGCGCGTGACCCAGGCCTCACGTACGTCACTAATAAGACTAAACGGCTTCGCGTAGTGTTTTTCTGGAGCTCTAAACGCGCCTGTATGGACGAACGAACCATAACGGGGATTGAAGAAAATTTCTCTGCTGGCAATAATGACCCGTGACTCGTTTTTTCTTATTCAATTATTTTCCTCTTGGCATTTCATTATTATAATCAAAATTTCATAAAAATATACCCGAATTTTTGGAGCTGGAAAAAAAAATATTTTCGTGTCGAAAAAAGTGATTCGCGAGGATTCCCGATCGATTTAATTTGAAAAATGGAAAAGCGTGAATGAAGTTTCAAGTGAAAAACTTGTAAATAAATCGATTTTTGGAGGCTCCCGAGCGACGTAATGGACGAAAAATGAATTTGTGAGAATCCGTTAATTTTGAAATCATTGTTTGGACTGGGGGAATGAACAAGATTGAAAATTTTCCATAGGAACTGTCGGGGGAGGTTTTTCAGTTGGAAATTAGAAATTTTCGAATCCTGAGCAAAGATTTTCATATTTTTTACTGATTAGCACTGGAAAAATTCGTTGGATGGGTCTGTAAAGATTTTAATTGAAAAAATATCGTTTGAAAATTCCAGCGGAAACGGAAATCGATGAAAAAAAAATTGTACATTTTATGGTTCATTCGGTTCGGTGCGAGGGAAAATTTTTCCAAATAAAAAGATTATCGCGGAGAATTTTTATTTTTTTTTTGTACAAAATTCTGCTGAATTATTGCGATGTTCGTTGTCGAATCGATTGACTGAGATAGCGGTATATTATATGCGAGGAGAGTAATATGTGCAATCGACGGTGAAGCGAGGAGCAGCAGGATATGTTCCTGACAGCGGCGGGAAAACTCTTTTTCTTCGCTCGGAAAATCTTTCAAGATTACACGTGCATCGGGATGCGAGCCTTTGCAGCGGCGCACACGATTTTCCATGTCACTCTGACTCTTCGAGCGCGAGATATCTTGAGGATTCAACAATTTTCCTCCTTCCGGAGGACTCGACAGAATTAACTTCGCAGCTTCTTCTTCTCTCTCCCTAACTTCGTGGGAGGGAATACCGAGTGGAGGAGGGCAGGAGAGGGAGAGTCTACACGGTGTGTTTATCTTGGACGCTTTGATGCACACGTAGACATGAAAGCTATACATACATTTCAAAGAAATTTGAATAAATGCATGTAATCGTGGGGGCCTGCACATATACGAAGACTTCGATAAATAACAAAAAAAAAATTGACAGGACGAAAACATCCGGAAAAATGAAGGGAAACGTTGTTAGCCAGCGTTGTATCTGAACGGCTGCCAATACCGATAAAACAATCAACAACATTCTATTCGGAAAATCGTCAAAAAGTGCAGGATCGTGTGTCGGTCTTCGAGAAAATCGATCAATTTTTCAAAAATAAATATGTCGACGTATTTAACGAACAAACGTTGTGTACATTTTTATTTACCATTTGTTGAATACCGTCCAAATTTTTCCATATGTATTCACACGGCATGGAGGAAACATTTTCTGGGCATCCGGGTTTCCGAATATATACGTTTAAGATGGACAAACATTTTCATAAAGCAATGTTTTTTCTCTTGCCTCTTACCTTTTCAATTGAAACTGCATAATTTTTCATAAAATTTCATATTTTCCATAAAAGTTGATAATTTTTTATAAAACTTCATAATTTCTTATTTTTTCATAAAATTTCATTATTTTTTATACAATTTCCCAATTTTTTATAACATTTCATAATTTCATACATAATGAATGAAATAAAAAACCAGATATTTTCATGAAAACTATATAAAGATTTTAAGATTTAACGGAAAGCTAAATTGCACTTGTTTCGGGCGATGTTTTCTCACCTTTCTCCTATAAATAAAAAGGAAGGACCGAGCGGTTGAGGAATAATGAGGAGGCTGAGATTATAGAGTCCATAAAAATGATTTAGAAGATTTTTTAGGAGCCACCATTTCATTAGCTCACGTGGAGATCGAAAAGTTGAATTTGTCGATCGATAAGGTCGTGTTCACGAGGACACTGTGTATTACTTTCCATACGACGTAACGCCCCGAGGCATTGTAAACCACAGGGTATGCACGTAAAGTTTATGGGAGGCGAGAACGGACGATGAACGGCGGTTGCTGCTCAGTTATAAGCGAGAGGAACGCGTATTGCAATGCGTGCGTGCTTTATGCCCGAACGTACATAAACGTGGACCGTCAAGAGCTCGGGAACGTAGTACACACAAAACTCCTATGTGCCTTGGCTTAGGTTCCCATAAATCGCAAAGCAGCCCTTTCCTAGCAATTTACCATGAAGATCGACACAGGTCGATCTTTCGCTCAACGGAGTGAGAATTTCGCTCATATCCTGTTAGTTGCCGCTTAAAATTGAGGGCGCATGAAAAATTACGAGAATTTTTCGTTTTTACGACAAAAATTGTTAATTCGAAAGCTCGGAAAGACGATTGTTGACAACTGCTCGAAATATATCTGCAAATCAAGACGTTTCCGATGATTTTTTAGTGTCACTTTTCGGACACCCTGTAAGTGAGGAAGTGTGTAAACACGCGTTTGTCAGTCGCAAACGACAAAAAAGACAGGCGGAGGGTTCCAAAGGACCGCAAGGGTCTTTTTTGCGAGTGTGTGGAAGAGGAAAAGATTCGCAAGAGGGAGGGACGCCGAAGAACAATATACACATTCACCTCCTGGAAGACAGTCACGTGGGAAAAACAAACGTCTGCAGAATCTTCTCCGACGCGTGTAAACAGCATTTTTTTGTGCGATGAAAAATTCACCAAGAATACTGGAAAAAAGTGGCCAAGTTATTTTATTCGTGCGCAAAAAGATTTTAAATTCGATGGAATAAAGAAAAAATTTCATCTGAAATTCATCAAATGATTCAAATCCAAATTCGATTTTCACTTCGTTGGATTATTCTGGACAATGCTAGAATAATTTGAGCGAAAACTCTCGCCACTTTTCAGAAAATATTAAAAACTTCAAATGTAGCGCTTAAATGGCTGAAAATTTATTATTCCGGGCGAGGATCCTTTTTCAAATTTCCTCGAGATCGAAAATCGGTATTTCGAGATTGGTCCAAGTTTTGCAAAATTTATTGGAAAGTTAATTATGACTAGACTGCCGCCTCGAGCCAACGACGTTTTCCTCTCGAAAGCTTTGTTTTTTCCAGTTGTTGAGAATTTTAAACTAATTGATAAATAATTAGGAGACTTGCGATGGTGAAATTCAAAATTGAACAATTTCGCGATGTAGCTTTCCCCGATGTTGAAGGAGTTTCCTCGTCCTCGGGCGTCAATTGTTAATGTGCACCAAGTTCGAACGTTACGTAATCATGAAGTTCTGCAAGAGGGACTACGTCTTTCTAAGAGAACATTGGATATTTGACAGGCGGCGGGAATAATCCGTGCTTAGTGTGTGATTGGATAAAATTTCATACCAAGAGCCCGGAAGTCAAAGAGAACAGTCTCCGTACTAAAATATCGTTTTTGTAGGAAATTGAGGAAATTTTACGAGGGGATGATAAGAAGAGAGTAATTTGCGTGAAGTTTGGGCGAGGAAGTAAATTTAGCTGGGGAACTCGTTCAGGTCGGAGCATTATTTGGCTGAATTGATCGGATAAATCGACTCGTTCGATCGGCTGCTCTCACGTTCAATGTTCCCTTTCTCTCTCACTCGCTTCGTCTCCGGAATCCCGAATGTGGCATTGCTAATGCATAGACATGTTCCGCATCGCTCTCTGGCTCGATGCACTACTCCAACTTCCATTATCGTATATATGCCCTCCGCCCCTATTCCGCCTCCTCTTCTCCTGTTAACCGCCCTGTTGCGATGAATTGCGCGGCGAGCATTGTTCGAGTCTCACGCGATCCTCGACACAAGCAGTATGAGGGGTGTCCGAATAATCATTTGGGGGTCTCCAACTATGAGATAGACGAATGTGCGTAGCGGTTTTTTTCGATTTTCCGTCCTGTCGTCGATGAAGAACCGAAAAACTGAAAATCGCTGATTATTCGGCGAACGGTCGGTTTGCCAGTGAAATGGCTGAGGACTTTCTTGTTCCAAATCACGTTTTCTACCTATTGGGCATGATTTTGAGTGTCACTTTTCGGACACCCTGGATAACTTAGCCCCGAAGATCTATTGATGTGGCGTATGTATAACTATAACCGCGCTGGTTATAATGCAACTTCATTGTTGTGCGTTACAACTGCGTTATTGAATCTAAGTCACGTGGTCGGATGGACGCGATCTTGTCGAGCGAAAACCATTTGTCCCCCGCAGCCCACCCTCGGCCGGCATCCTCGGTCCTTTGAGCCTCCGAAGAGCATTCATGTTCGCGCGCGAACAATCCCAAGGATGTTGAGGTTGTCGGATATGAAAGGAGGCTGCGCGAGAGCATTTTGGGAAACATGCAGAATTTCTTTCGTTCTTTGTCTTTGTTGAATGAGAAATATACTTACGAACAAAACGACGTTGTATATGTGGAGAACGTATTTGAGAAAATTGACGGAACAGCAGCCATCGTCCCTTGTCCTGATTCTTGAGGTAGTCCCCGGCAGTCTTTCCGAGCCTTTAGCCATTTTTGATCGAGTACGAAATATAAAAACCTCTTCGCTGCCTTCCGCCTTCGGCTAGATCTGTATTTCCTCCCTCGGACTCCTCGGTCACCTTGTCATCGCTTCTGTAACAGGAAATACGAGTTATTATGTTATTATTGCGCTGAACTTGCTTGTATTATGTACGAGCAGCATGTGCTCGGCGCGATCGACGTAAATCTACGGGGTGTCCCAAAAGTCGAGCTCCGATTGATAAGCTGGAAGATTGTCAACGTTCCAAATGAACTAAAAGGCTCGAGCATTCAGCTCTTTGACGACGGAGGGTCGATAAGTTACCGGGAACGTGTCAGTCGTGAGGAAAGTAAAAAAAAGTTGAAATACCATTTTTGGGACACCCTGTAGATTTTAGCATTTGATAAATTTATCCAGGACGCGGAGGGTGAGTGAGGTCAAAGAGCAAGTTTGTGAATGGCATAAGCTCTGGAGAAACGAGGGAGTTGAATTTCCGGAATACCGGAGGAGGAAGTAGCGACGTCAGGTTCACCGGTCGACGAAAATTTATCATCACCTGTGATTGTTTTTTTCGCTCTCCCCCATTTTCCTCATTGCAATTTTGATACCTGCACTCCTCGTATTTTGTTGTTTCATTTATTTTCTCTCATTGCCGCGTGTTTTAGTTGAGAAAAGTTAAATTATTCGGAAGATCCAATTAAAAATGAAATGAGACTCGGGCGCTCCGCTGGAATGGACTCTCGCTCCAATACGTCCCATGGATAGGATTAACGTTTGTTTAATCATCAAGCAGAGTACATTACACACACAGACCGCAATCTCCACTGATACACGTACGGACAACTACGTACGGATCGCACTCGCGGTCTCCGCTACTTCAGAAATCACGACGCGATTCACCGAGCAGCAGAGAAGCACGCATTCACTTCGGCGAGCACTCTCGCGCGCGAATACCAGGCAAATTGTATTTACGATCTTTTTCCCTCGAGATATGCGAAGCAACGTACGAGTGTTTGCGCGGCGTATGGAGAATTCTCGGCCACATGAAACGACCCGCGACCTTTCTCCTATTTTCTCTAAATTTTCATTATTTCATAAACAACAACAATGCTTCATCAAAAGTTTCTGTAGCGCGCTCAATTTCCATCAGATGTTTCCTCATGAAATGCGACGGTTCGATGCAACTTAAGAATTTCAACGAAAAAGCTCATTGCAATTTCAAACAAATTGAAAATGTTGGAAAAATCTTCATTAAGGATGTTGAGTACCTAGAAAACTTGTTAATGTTAATTTTTCAATAAACAACTTCTTAAATGATGCTGAAGTTTGCATCGTTGGAATGCAACGAAATTCTGTTTTTTCTTAAGCAGAACTCGTAATTATTATTCAATGTTTCGTCTGGACAAGAAAACGATCCTTCCTTCCCACCTAGAAACTCAATCGACAAGAAAAATTGCTAAAATCTGCAAGATTCAATAAATAATTAATAGATCAAATATTTTTCGTTGAATATCAACGTTGCAAACCTCAGAGTCGTTTTCTTAATTGTCGTGAAATTTTTACACGAACTCCTGAATACTTAATATAAAGATAAACCAAATTTTAAGATTTCTATTATCATTCCTTTAACCACCTTAAGGGTTGAAATTAACAATGTTAAGAAAATTCTGAAAATGAATTATGTTTTTGTATCAAGTATTTAAGAGGTCGTGTGAAAATTTTACGACGATCAGGAAGCTCGTGTTTAAAATATTAACATATTGTTGAGAACAAATTTTTAATCAAATGCAAAAATTCGCAGATTTATACCAGTTTGCATGAGACTATGCATGTTACTACATTTTCTACGCTATTAAAGTTTGCATTATTGGAGTTGAACAAAAATTATTCTATTCATTAACAATTTTTTTATTTTTGAAATCATCTGAATTTTTCTTTCACGTTTGGTATTTCGTTTGCAAAAATTTTCATAGAGAAATGGCATAGCTGAATTTTTAGTTCTTGTTTGCAAACAATGCAAACTCCAACATTATCATTTTCTAATGATCCTTCGACACTAGGTCTGAGAGACCCAGTCTGTGGTAAATTTAATTTATTAATGTTAATTCTTGAATGGCGAGCTACGATCATTTCGGTAACGATAATTTCTTTTATTTTCGTGTCTGCATGCATAGACGCGATGAACAGCCAATCGATCGACGATTTTTTGGTCGTTTGGTAATTGAGCAATCGTTTTGGTCGAGCTGTACGTCACTATAATCCCACGAGGGAATTCGGTGATGCTGGCTCGAAATGCAAGAGGCGTCAAGCGTCAATTTGAAATCGGAGAGAGAGGGATATCCGGTTGATGTTCTGGTTTTGTGTGTTCGCGGAGAGATATGAGGCCTCGCTCGGATACCTATAAATTGATGGTCGTTTCATGAACCCGGCGCGGCTGAAGAACGAGTACTCCAGTTTCGATAAATACGATGGACGTTTGTGTTTTAACGGACGTACGGACTTGTTCAATTATTTGCCTCTCGACACTCGTCGTAATCTCCAATAATGCAATTCATTTTTAACGACATCGATGCAAATTTATATTGACGATGAAAATTTCGGGGAAAAAGTTTGACATTTCTTTCAAATCCTGGAAATTTAACAATTTTTCGAAAAAAAAACCCAAATTTTTTACATTTCAACAAACGAAATTCTAGTTTTTCGTTAAAATGCGACAAGCTTTTTGTATTTTTAAACAAAAAGGTTTCGTTGGTTGCAAAAAATCATTCACACCCAAAAATTGGAATTCCCTTCCACGCGGGAGCAAGGATCGAGAAACGCCAGCGAGTAGTAATTTTCGTAAAAACTAATGAATTTCTTAGGGTACAAAGGAGGCGGATGGACGGAACTATTTCCGGAAAGGTGACACGTGTACGGACCATGTAAACGTCCACGCAGGCAGTGAGCAAATATTTTGCTGCTGGATATTAGGAGAGAGATCTTTCTCATATCACTTGGACACACACGTGTCTGGTGTACACATAGGAGCAGAATGACCGCGCGACACGTCGATATCGTATGTCGGTGCGAGCGAACCTTACGACGTCCTCGCGTTCGTGCGAAGGACCGTCAGTCAACCTAAATTCTGTTTGTCAAGCCCTCTTCGATAAGCGGAAAGAGATACGAGTTGTTTCCTGGATACAGACCGATCCCGCTGCCCAATCTCCGAGGCTGGAGGCACTTTTGCTCCACGGCGGTCAATGTCCGCCGCGATTTTATTCGTCGCCGAATTTATTTCCGTACGGATGTTCGTCCGGATCTATTTTCCGAGTGTAGCGAAAAAAATAATTTATCAACTTTATATACAAATATTATATTTTAAAATTATATATAAAAATTAAATGTGGAAATTATATAGAAAAATTGCATATAAAAATTCTATATGTTAATTATATACAAAAATAAAACGTGAAAATGATATAGAAAAATTGCACATAAAAATGATGTGTAAAAATTATATATGTATATAAAAATGATATGCAAAAAAAAGACCGATCGTACGGGAAAAGGAGCGAATTTGCGTAATAAAATGTGTTCCATTGATCGGCGCAATTTTGAGAGATTCGTAAATAACATAATGGCGCGTAATTGCTAGTATAGAAATCAATGTTCACCGTGCATATTTCGAGAGCAACTGCTTCGGGTGCCTGGAGATCGATGTCGAGTCGTTGAGGAGGAAAATTCTCCTCGAATAAAATGTTTCACTCGGAATTTATGTGTAAGGCATGCAGCAGCCTTTAAGGGAAGGAAAAGTATATAAAGGTAAGCTGAAAAGCTCTGAGCAAAGAGATTCGGGTTCTATGAGAGAAGGTCCCGGCGAGTCAAAGGGCTTTAAAGAGGGAATAAGTATATGAGGTGGAAACTCGCGCCAGTAAAAAGTTTTCTTTCACATGGTCGATTCCATTAGAGATGGGTGCTTACTAAGATAACCGAGAACAAAAATGTCCGAGCTCTGAATAATATTTTTTGGCTTTAAAAATGATTTTCAGAATATGGAGCTTCTCGGGGCTCGTAACATATCGATTTTCTTCTTTGCTCGATCGTCAAAGTGGAAACGATATTAAAATTCACTTTTTTCTTCGTCTTTTAACATTTCAGAGATATTTTTTCAAAGTTCCACATTCTAAGAAAATACAGAAAACAAAAATTTAATTTTTAAAGATTCTAAACACCCCCATAGTTATGGGGAAAAAAGTGTCAACGATTGATGGCCAAGAGACAGAAAAATCGAATCACAACGTTGGTTGGTTCTGTGGGAATCCCTTTGAACGTTGATATCGGGCAACGTTGAAAGAAGATTTTGTCTATTCGCTTCGACGTGCTCGTCGAGCTGAGGATCTCCTTGCTTCCAGAGCCCACCACAGCAGACGTCATTTTTCTCACAGTACAAAAATGACAAAAATGAAAGAGATGTGGGATAAGATCGAGAGGCAGCAGGGCACAGACTTTATAGGCAAAAGTGCAGAAGCGCCACGTGTTGGCTCGCAACCAGATCAGGACGACGTACAAAATTTTTCCTTGCTCGACGCTGTTTCTTTTTTTTCCTCCATGCACTCCTCCTCGTACTTCCTATGCTCTTCGGCTTTTTGCGAGCATGCCAAAAACGCACGTGATTTATTTCCATCCATACATGTACACGGTTTGCACACTCCAATAAATATTTATTCGGAGGATTTTGTTTTACATGCCACGTCGATGGCCAATTTTACTTCAATTTTTCGTACGACAAGGGACCAAATTCGATTTTTTATGATTTCAAAATTAATGAATAAAAAATAAATGGGTAATCGATAAAAAAGAAGAATTTGAAAATAATTTGAGAAATTGAGTCGCTGAGTTTTCATTCTCGAATAGAAAAAAAAACGCGACAGCCATTCTCGCGAATTAATGAAAAATTTGAAAATTTTTAATGTCGAGTTGACATTTTATTTTCAGAGGAACGCAACAAAGATCTATTTTTTGCTGAAGTCAGTTTTACGTATTTTGCAATGCAAAACAATGAGAGAATTATCGGTGATTTTCTTAATTGAATTCTGTTATTTAATTAGTCGTTTTCGACTGCTAATTAAATATTTTTCACAATTTTGTTATTAAATTAATCTTGGAATTAATTTGAGCTCGATTGATACTCATGCAAATTTTTGAGAAATTATTATGGCGACAAAGACTCTTGTGTACTTTGATAAATTATCTTTTTCCAGGTTTTTTCGTCGATAAATAATCATCTCGTTTTGTTTTATACGAGAAAATATGGAGTCTCGAACTCTTCTCGTTTTTTTTCGTTCGTCCTTTCCTTTTTCATTCGTTTTTTTTCGTTTACTAGAATCTAGATATATATTTGTGTATACATATTAAAATGGGAGCGTAGTGCACTCGTACACGTTCTCTAGAGGCAGGACGATAATGCCACGTGATAAATCACTCCCGAGCACATAAATTTCTTCACCGTTTATAACCCCTTTGCGGCACTCTACCTTTTTCTTTCTTTTCTCATTCTACTCATTTCTGTACTCGATCTGATTTTTTATTCCATAATTTTTATCGTCCTTTTACAATTTTTTACTAAAATCGATCAGATTTTCACAAATTTTTTTCATTTCTATTTTTATGGTGGGTTGATGGTTTTTATTTTACTCTTGCTCCGAATGGTCCGCATGGCAAGAGAATTCAGTGACTTTTTCTTTTTCTGTATGATTTTTGTCCCTAATCAAATTTTTTTTTCGTCCTTTTCTACGTTTTTGTAAAATCGATCATATTTGTGTGTAAAAATCTTATTTTTTCTTCTCATTTTTGTTTTTATGGGGGTTGATGGTTTTTATCTATTGTTTCACAGTCTAGATCGGGGGACGATTTTCTGACTTTTTCTTACTCGCTATGATTGCAGAAACAATATTATTTTCCAGGAAAGCAGTTATACGCCTTGATGGTTCTTCATTATATTGGTAGAAAATGGTGCGGGATGAGATCCGAGTACAGAGAAAGTGAAAAATACGAGAATATCCGGCCCTCGAGGCTTTGATGATAATTCGAAATGGTCGTTGGTCGTTGTCGATTCAATGAAACAAAGCGAAGAGATGAAAATAAAAGAGCACGTGGGGAATAGAGGATAAAAGACTGTAAGAAAAACAATTGCGATATAATTAGAAAACAATGTGCAAGCTCAAGGCCCGAGGGGATTAAAAATAAATTCGATATTTCTTTCGCTCATTTTCATCTTTCTCTACTTTTCAGGCGATATTCAAGTTCGCATTGTTGTGGAGTCCAACGAAAAATATTTAACCCATCGACCATTTTTCAGATTTTCGGACTCGCCTCAGGTTTTCTTCAACATCCAGTTCACTGGGTCTCTTGGACCCATTGAGTAGGAAACCACCGGGTCTGTCAGACCCAGTTTTTCTCTAGAGTATAATTCCCCATAAACATTGGAGAGTTTATTCACATCATTGCCATGCAAAACAGCAAGAAAATGTACATCGATAACGAAGGAGGATAAAGAGAAAATAAAAGGTATAGAAGGGGGTGAAAAAATGTTTATGAAGAAAGGACGAGCTTCGAGTCTGGGAGTGAAAGGTGTGACCTGTCTTGTCGGAAGAGGAAGAGGAGGAGGAGGAGGAGGGCGTGGGCGAGCTCGGCTACGCCGAGAGATGCTGCGGGAGAGGATTCTCCTCCCGGTCTCGCTGCATCCGTGTGTGAGCGGGACGTTTCTCGCTGAAATGTTGTCCTGCACGACCGGAGGAGGAGGAACGTTCGCCACGAAATAAAAATAATTGTTCGACGATGCTTTGTTCAGTTCTATTCACCGTTTCATATTATATATGCACACACACACATTTATGTATACGAACTTTCACACGCATGTCATTTCCGTGTATATTTCTGATTCCCATTCAAGAACGATCGAGCCAATTTCCACCGATAATATATTCCTCGACTGTGTGCGCGCGCGTGTGTGTGTGTGTGTGTGTTGTGAAGGATAAAAATAGATGAAAAGACACTCGAATATGAATCAGGATCTGCGGGTGCGAGATCGAGAATAGACGAGGAAGCGAATAATATTGCGTACATCCATGTTTGCCGATATGCAGAAGATAAAAATTGGCGGGAAACCGCGTCGAGATGCCAATGACAAACACGGAATGAAAGGCGTTCCCGAAGAATCGTTTAAACTTTATGGGCATATACATTTATTTGATGCGTTTTCATGGGTGAAGACCCGAAGGAGCTGGGCATGGAGAGCGAATGTATGAAAATAAAATGTCCTGAACGAATGCGAAAAACGAATCGATTCAAAAATGAGATCGTGAGA
Source organism: Hyposoter didymator (assembly GCA_037952995.1). NCBI lineage: Eukaryota > Metazoa > Arthropoda > Insecta > Hymenoptera > Ichneumonidae > Hyposoter > Hyposoter didymator. Next base: position 22,145,835 of record JBAJMU010000001.1, on the reverse strand, counting down.
AAAGAGAAATAAATAAATAAACGTGATTTTACGAAAAATTACGATGTTGAGTTCGCACTTTATTTTTTATACTAAAACCCAAAATTTTTATACGGTGTTTGTCGAGGATAATGGGACAATCTTATTCTCAATTCGAAAACTCAATTAATTAGACAAATTGGGGCGACTTAATTAATTATCGAAATAATTACGAATAAAAAATATATTTCGTAGTTTTCCAACGATGGGAACTTCGTTGTTATGAAAAATGGAGTTTGGGTATTCACCTCGATCGGGCTTCGAGAATCCTTGCGGTTTTAAATCGCACTTGGCACCATATTTCGCGAAGATAACGAACAACGATTGGTGGATACGATAGAAAAAAAAAAAAAATACAAAAAACACTCAATTTTTTTTTCACAGCATCGCACACGACAGTCGTGAAGAGAAAATTTTTAGGCGGAATTCTCACATGCGGACACTCGCGATATGTCTATACATAGATCCGTGAGATTTGATTCGTATTTTTTTTTTTTTTTTTTTTTTTTTACTTNAGGAAAAAGGATTCGAACGAAGGACGAGAGGGAGAGGGAGAGAGAGAAAGAGAGAGAAGGGGAAAACGACACGCGTCCGAGGGAGGGATATTGGGGAAGAGATAAAAAAAATTGAGTGGGACGCGTCTCGTCCTCGTCGACCAGACTCTGTGCCGGTTAGGCCACGACTGATCCCTCGTCTCCCACAATCCGTTAATACGATCTGTTGAACGTTAACTCTCGGAGCTACGCGCTCATTTCAGATCACACAGGTGCCCGCAAGTGTGTGTTCATGTGTTCCTTTGAGTTTGTAAATACACGTATGTGCAGAGCAGGATATTCCACGAAATTCTAAAATCATCCTAAACGCCGTTTTTTCACCATTTTTAGTTTAAATGAATTATTTTATAATTTATAATAAAAATTGATGGAAAAAAAAGGACGAAAATGTTAAAATATTCCTAAACGCCTTTTCTCACGATTTTCCCTTCAGCTTAATTTTCAATAATATAAATAATAAAATGATAATAATAAAAAATATTAATAAGATGATGTTACAATAATAAATGAAATTATTTAAAAAAAAATTAATAAAATTTCGGTAACAAAATAACATCAATAATAAAACAATATTATTAATTTAAAAAATTTAATAAAAAAATAATGTTTTGCATAAAATAATATTATAAACAATATAAATAATAAAAATAAATTTATAACAACAAACGATGATGGAAATTCGTCGCGTGGACGAGGAATCATGCCGAATAATGTGAATGTGTTTAGCAATTTTTTATTTTAGTCAAAAGCAAGTTCCATGTTGATCGAAAATTTATCTAACGTGCGGACGAGCAAGACAGAAGGACGCATGGATCGAATCTGCATACGTAGCGCTGAGCATGTATCCGAATGACGAAATCGTGACGGTGTGTATACACGTTGAGAGGAACCCGGAGACGTTTGAGTCGAGAATGGAGAGAGCCTGCAAACAGAGAGCTCGTGGATAACGATTTTTTCGTCTCCGAGCTCGAACGTCCCGAGATCGTTCGGTGGAGATAAGTTAACGCGATCAGAAGTCTTCGCTCCGTTAAGTATACCAACGACGAGGGCAGGGGGCGTCGACTTTTTTCCATGTTTCTCTCGCTGTCTCCCTGTGTCCGTGTTATTTGATCATTTAATCGGACAGGTATTCCGGCCACTGTCACTCAGCCGATACGCACGGACAAACAAAACACTCGGAAGAATTATAGAGGACTTACACGTCCCTAACGAATGTCTGAAGCGCGCGCTCGATTATAGCCTCGGAGGCAGAGGTTGCGAGTAAGATCGGGAGCATGCCGTTGAGAGGTTCTTCGTGTGACGTTTTTTTTTCCCAATAGAGACACCAATCCATCAAGTCCCTTCAAAACAATTACAAATTTTTTCAATAAAGATTGAACGACGTTCACGAATGAAATGGAACTCGTCATTTTTATCGCGTGTCGTCTATTGAAATAATTTATTAGTTACGTCAAGCACATTATTGATTGTTTAATCCTTAGAGTCGTCGAACTCGACGGAGATAAAATTAATGGGGAAGCTCTTCGCTAGATTTACGCAACGGCCCAAAAAAAGCTTCATAGACGTTAATCGTCATAACTCGGTTCGTTGAGGAGAAACGGGCCTGGTCATTTTTGCTTCCTCATAGAGGAAGCTATGTGACGGTGAAAACTTTTTCTCTTAATCCTGTTTTCCATGTCGATGTGCTCAAAATTTCCCGAAACATAGAAAAATTATATATAGAAAAAATGTCCGGATGTGTGTGTGGTTGTGTTCTGACATTGTAAAATTCAAACGTTCATAAATCGAGAACGGTTTGAGCTACAGGACTCCCGTTTTGCACAGATGTCAATCTGTACAAGCTCTCCGTTCTCTGAGGATTTTGTTGGAATTGCTAGAAAAATACGAATTCTACGGCATTTTGAAATTTTCAAAAAAAACGTCTCGACGCTCTTACTTCCGCAAATTTCAAGATTTACTACTAATTTTTTTTTTTAATTATAAATAGAGTATCATAATAGGAAGGTTGGTATTGGGGGAAATATCGGTTGAACGGTTTATGATTTTTCAAATTTTACGAAAATCTGAGTTTTTTGAAAAATCGCCCAACCGCCTTAATTTCTGTGAATTTTCAAAGATATTGTGTACAACTCTGTACTTCCTCGTTACTTTCTAGCAAAGCTGTCGAAATTTTGTTTCACGTCGCCAACTGACGGCAATTAATGCTAAAAATAATTATCACAAAAAACTGTGAAAAACTGGTGGGTAGACGAAATTCGAGTTTTAGGACAGCCGGTACGTGGTGGACGAGGTAATCTATTCGGATAGCATATAAAAACCGCGTGCAGCGTCGTATCAAGAAGAATTACTTGAGCTGAATAAAAATAAATTTGCCCCTTGACCGAATAAGTTGCAACAGTTTTTCTTGAGCCACGTGTGTCCTGGTCGCCAGGTTAACTCCCAAGGATACGCCCTCTCGTGCCAGGACGCACCCTCTTGAGCTTATACTCTCAATTCTCTTTAGACGATGAGTCTTTATTAAACTCGGTGCGACTTCCGGCCAGTTTTCTTCCGGTCGTTATTCACTCGCGGATATCCACTTCGCGATCGCTTCCGCGAACATCTCGAGAAAATGAAAATAAAAAAAGGAGAGCGTGGAGAAAGAGGCGAAGAATTCATTTCCGTATCATCTTGGCAAGTTGAGAGAACGAGAGTGCACAACGACAAACTCGAGAATTATCGTGTTCCC
>JBAJMU010000001.1:22105340-22142393 GCA_037952995.1 Hyposoter didymator | reverse complement strand
AGCCAAATATATATAGATAAGCAGACAAGAGAGAAACGTATTCATGCGTATGCATGTTTCAGTAGAAAAAGTCTCGTTCCGCGGCCAGACATCGTTTGAGGAGACGGGCGCGGGCGCGAGGTCGGACGAGGTCGATCCGCGGACTCTGAATTATGGACCACCAGAAATAAGTTGGTCTACGTATATGTATAGACGCGTAGAGTCAGAGACTAGGTAAGAAGAAAAAGAGAGAGAGGGAGCGAGAGAGAGAGAGAGCAAGACGGAATAGCAGGGAGTATCCATTATCGAGGAGATCCTCTCGACGAAGCATCGCTCTTATGTGGCATAGATCATGGACCCGATATCGCTCGCTCCTCATGGAATACGTTACGGCGCCGCCACAACATCGTCTCTCGTAAATATATCCTTTTGCTAAATTCTACATTTTAACATTTCTACATTTTCACGGCAATTTCTATCTCTCTTTCTCATTTTTTAAATTACGTAAATTCAAATGTGTGGGAAAAAAATTGTCAATTATTTTTTGTATAATTAAACTGAATTTTGAAAAACATTTTTTATCTCGAAAAAAACATTAACAATTCTTTAAATTTCGTTAAATATTTATTTATAATCAACATATTTAAATATTATTAAGATATTGAAAATTTCGAGAGCGGAATCGTAATCAGCGATCTCAAAAACTCTGAGCACTTCAAAATTGTCAATTAATTTTGTATAATTAAACTGAATTTTGAAAAACATTTATTATATTTGAAAAAAACTTCAACAATTCTTTAAATTTCGTTAAATGTTTATTTATAATAAACATATTTTAATGTTATTAATATATTGAAAATTTCGAAAGTGGAATCGTAATCAGCAATCTCAAAAAACCCTGAGCACTTCAAAATTGTCAATTATTTTTTGTATAATTAAACTGAATATAAAATAGTATATTACACTACAAGGGCAGAAAGTTTGGGATTCCTGCACTGCGCAACTTCATGCCCGAGGCGAAGCCGAGGGCATGATGTTGCGCAGTTCAGGGCTTCCAAACTTCTGCCCGTGTGGTGTATACTATTTTTCTCCATAGCCGGTCGAAAGTACGATCGATTCACGGCAGATTATCGATCATGACAGATTCATGTATTGATGCCTGCCCCGACATTTGCGGCACGAGCGAAGCGAGTGCCAGCTGGTCGGGGGCAGGCATCAAATACACAAAAAAAGCTGATACAATCGTAGAAAAACTCAAGCAATGATTAAATCAAACTAATACGATTTTTTTCAAATTTTAGGTTATAAATAATACACATCACACACATACAAGTGCATGATCTATTATCAGAAAATTCAAAAAAATTACAATGTTGAAGTTTCCATTGTTGGAATGCAACGAAATTATCTTTTTTCTTGAAAAGAGCTCATGATTTTTCCTCAATATTTCGTCCGTACAATAAAAGGTTGTTTTTAGAATCCGAACACATAATCGATAGAGAAATTGTCATGNATATTTAAATATTATTAATATATTGAAAATTTCGAGAGCGGAATCGTAATCAGCGACCTCAAAAAATCTTGAGCACTTCATATACAAAAATATACCGAATTTTGCAGAATTTTTTCTCATTATTTGCGATTTGGGACTGAACATCCGATGCTCTTGGTAACGGAACTTCTATAGAACCAAGTTTCGTCACCCTGCACTTTCGCGAGTATTTTGATGGAAAAAAAATGTTCTCGTAACAATATGCACATACGATTGGCGTGGACAAAGCGAGACAGGGCATATCCTCATTTATCCAATGTCCCTATACGTCCAGCGAGCAATTTACCAATCCAGCCAATCATCCAATCGCATTAACCTTGCGCGCTCATCCACTTCAGGCACTAAAAAGCCATAAAGCCTCTCTCACCCCGTACCCAAGTGCAAACTACTCTCATTGGATGGTTCCTGGTGTGGAACTTTGCTAAAGCATATTTCCCCCCTTCCCCACCGTTGGGTTTGCGATATAAAATATTACGTCAAGCGAAATACGTCGTGGAATAGCAAAAAGGACAATGATAAGGATCAATTAAATTTGTAGTTAAAAATTCACGACGGCGAAGGACAATTTTACTGGAGAAATGAAAAATAACGAAAAATTAAAATTCGTAATTAACGACTTTTCCTAAAAAATGAAAAAAATAAAAACGAGCCACGAACGGTGCGGGGAAAAAATGAGCGCTCAAAGATGGAGGTGAAAAAAATGTTTCCGAAGACTCGGGTCAACGTGGGCAGGAAGGTTTTTTTTTCTTCTTCTCTCGCCATCGTTCACCGCCGTTCCATCCTCGATGTCAGACAATTATGAATTTTCATCGAACAACCGGAAGTGATTGTTTTTTTTCGTTCGCTCCAATAAATTGATCGATCGTAATGTTATTTATTCATGCCCAATCCGTGAAGCCGTGCGAGGAGAATGAAATTTATTTAACAAAAAAAATGAATGGAAATTGCTTTCTACAAGCGAGAACAAGCTGGAGAGAGAGAGCGAGAGTAACCGGATGGCGTGGGATGTTTATAGTGACGGGAGAAATACTCTTCTTCGGCGTTTTGTGTTTCGTAGAGCATCGACGATGAATCGGGCAAAGAAACCGAGTGAGTGCAGAACTCTGTATAAGCCCCTTTTCCCTTTCTCTCTCTCTCTCTCTCTCTCTCTCTCATTTTTTTCCAGCTATCGTATTCATGGGTTTTTTTCCATCCCGCGCCTATTATGACGAATCCTTAGCGCAGTCGATGGTCCACCCACGTTTTTCTACTTCCCAAGCCCGACAAGTATCCGCGGAAAAACTCAAATTAAAAGTTTGCAAACTTTTTGGAAACGCGAATTCACGTGAAATCGATTTTGCATGCTCGTATGGGCAAAAATACAGGAAAATATTTACAAGAGGTCCTTTTACGAAAAACGTTGCCAGAACTTTCTCTAAGTTCTTGAATTTTTCGAATTTCTTCGAATTTTCTCGAAAAAAAGTTGTTGCAAATTGACTAAAGAACAATATACTCTAAATACAAGATTGTCCGAGGCAATCTGTATTTGTTTTATGATTTAAAAAATGTCGAAAAAAATTTACGAACCATTTTTTTGAAAAACTAAATAAAATTTCTTCGATGTTACATAAAAGTGTATGCAAAGTTTCAAGAGACTTCACCATTCAAAAATCGAAATATTTAATGTTGAAAATCGCAACTTTTAACACAACGCCCTAACGATAAGCTACTGAGAATTGTGATTTTTATAAATAAATATCTCGACTCGTACATGGTGAAACCTCTTGAAATTGTGCGAGCTATTAGTTATGACTATTTTCTTTGTGTGGAGCAAATTTAAAGGATTTCTATCGATAGAAAGTTTTGCATAAAACGTCCTTGAGCATTATTATCAATAAAGGAAATACGATGAATTTTAGGTAGTTTTGAATATTCTAAATGAGAGTAATGAGGGATACAGATCTAGATGTTTGTGTGAGAATGTGTATATGGTCTGGGTTTGGATACTTCGGTGCTGGTTGAAATCGGCGCAAAGGCTTGCGAAGAGTAATACATGCGACAACGATGAATTGATTCGTTCCGCTGTCCAACTCTCGGCTCTCTCTTTTTTACTCCCTTTTTTTTCTCTCACTCAGTGACAAGAGCCGGAGCGGAGCGAAAGCAGAGCTGCTCGTAAATTAGCCGATGCGAGAGCCCTGTGTCCAGCTCGGTATATAGAAGGACGCAGCCTGTATGAGAGAATAGATTGGCAGGCGTTAACTCTGCCTTCCTCTTCGCTGTACATTATCTCTCCCTTTCACCCTCTCGCTCTCTCTCGCTTTTTATTTTTCTTGAGCCACCCACTGTCTCCCATGTCCGCAAAAGCAACGGCGAGGAAACAGCTGTCCTCTCAAAGTTCAAAGTCGTTTCAACACTTTTTTTTCTCTTCCTAGATTTTTCTTTGGTGACGAAAACTTTTGGACGTAATGGACATCGAGTATCGACACAGATGTGCGTGAGGGACGATATTTTGCTTCGGGAATCAAATACACAAAACGTCATTGAACTCCTTGGCCCATAAATTCTTTCTTCTGGACTCAAAATTCGATCGTCGAGGATTTTTGCTTTATTTCTTGATTTTTTTTTTCAAGACGAAACTGCAGGACGAATATTTTTGAAAAAATTCAGTGAAATTCTGTCGAGTGTTTCAAATCTATAAAAAAATTGCCATCCCGAAGTTTGGAGTAGTTTCGTGGAGAATGGACGTTTCTATTAAAATTAGAAATTAGTTTTTATTAAAACTTGAAATTTGATACTCAAGGTTTTTGCTTTGATTCTTCATTTTTTTCGAGCAAAACCACAGGACGAACATTTTTGAAAAAATTCAGTAAAATTCTGTGGAGTGTTTCAAATCTGGGAAAAAAATTGCTATCCCGAGATTTTGAGTAGTTTCGTAAAATGTTGACGTTCCCATGGAATTTGATTATTCTTTATTTGTGCGATCAAGCGATTTGTCGTTGAGATTATTGGTTTATTTATGAAACGACGAGAAAAACATGGACACTGAAGCAGAATTTCCACCGGGACTCAAAGGCTCAACAATCGATTGATGCATCGCGCCATAAAACTGTCGATTATATCACAAGCTTGCCATAGCAATTGGTTTCGTTTTTTCAGGACCCGGAAGTGGGCTAATTACAGTTATTTAATCTTCAGGATGGGAGGAACAAAAATAAAGTTTTTTTTTTTGGGCAATGATCCCTCGTACAGTTTCTACAATCATGCCTTTTAAATGGATTATTACTCGACATGAATTCTCTATATGCGAGAGTGTGGGAGTGTGGAGCAAAGTTGAAATGGCTGATGCGCACGCGATAAGCTAATTAGGAACGAGCCCGCACTGAGACACACTTTGTCTTGCTCTGAATTCATCAAACAACCAGCACGAAATGATCTTTCATCCGGTTGATCGTTTTTATTAGAGAAATCTCTTATCATCGCCGATTACCTCGACTGCTCATCGCGGAAAGAATAAAAATATATTTCTGTTCGTTACACACATCGTTGTGATCGTTTTGAGCAACCGTAATTGTCAATAATCATGATTGGCTGAACCGAGAGCTTTATATACTGCAGTATCGCCTGTCGCCTGTGATATGAAAGTCAAGTTGGGGCCAAATGAATGGAAAAAAATGAAAATTTTGGCTGGGGACTTTGATGCACATGGATCACCGATTCGGCGCAGGCTTTCTTGGCAACGAGTTCAGCTTTTTATCATCTAGATAAAATTCCCGCTTCATATTGGTTTTTTAAATTATATTTTTTACGATTTTTTCGTCATTATCGTTCGATCGTTAGTTGTGCGATTTTTAGCGATTTTCAGAGTTCAGGGTGCAAATTATTATTATTAAAAAAAAAGATAATATTTTGTTTTTGATATTTCATTCGATTTCCATGGAAATTCATTCTCTGTGTATTGTAAAAATTCTGTAACGTTAATTTTACGATTTTAATTCTCTCCGTGTCGTGCCGCGAAGCTGAATATTGATCTGGTCTTTTTACAGTTTACGAATGTTTAATATGTCGGTGTAAATCATTGATAGAGCGTTGTCCAATCTTCTGGAGTGTATCCAGAAGAAAAACGAGAATGCGAAGAGGATCTTTGTGCAAAATATATGAGGCTGTAGAATATTCAGTATTCCAGTTGGTTCGAAGATTTTGGCAATCGAGTGAGAGGCAGAGATAGAATAAAAAATGGCAATTGAGAGGAAATGGGACTTTAGGCTAGACGTAAGAATAGCTCTTGAAATTTCTTCGTAAGAATCATCGCTCGCTCAGTTATGGAATTTCAACACCAAAAATAGGCTCGCTGAGTGCCACCATATTGAAAAACGGATTTTCGCCAATATCTCGCAAACGGTGTGTCGTAGGATAAAAATGATAGAAACCTTTTCGGTAGGAAATGACATTTCCCATTACTTTAATTGAAAACTTTTTTCTCTATTTTCAATATTTTTCGAGATACAGTTGGTTAAAAATCTCAAATTCTCGTTTGTGTCAATTATCTTGATAATGGTTAAAGATACGAAAAAAAAGTGTGGATCAAAGTTGTAGAGCATAAAATTTCCTACGAATTTCATCCGAACTTTCTTTTCGTAAAATGAATATTTTATAAGATACAGCGCGCTAAAGTCTATCCCAACTGAAAAATCAATTACGAGCATTTTTTGCAATGTCAAAGTTCAATATTTCTGGACTACTTCGTGTACATAGAGAGGAGCTGAAATCCACTTGAAACCAGTTTTCAATGGAATTTCAATATTCACGCTGGAATTTTTTCCATGTTGATTTATCCTTGGACCTAAAGTGATGGACAGAGACACAGAGAGATTCTCTTGGAACCCTTGAATACTCTTCAAATTGCCCATATACTCATGTGCGGGTTATGCCACACGAAGTAATGAAAAAAAGTCTGTTTAATAACTTTTCAGCTGCGACTTCAAAAGACGCTTCTTAACCGGCCGGTTTCCTTCATTCTTTACGAACGTTCATAGAGTTTAATAGAAATACGCTGGCTCTACAATTTCCGATTTATTGCGAATATCAATTTTTTTTATTTATAAAATTTAATGACAATCTGTTCCGTGGGGAACATTCAAAAACGCTGCTGTGCTATGAAATTTGTTAGATTGCTTCTATTTTATAGAATGGATGACCCGCCGGAATTCTATCTAATGAGAATATTAATGATTCACGATCTTTGGGCTAATTTTTCCGCGAGAAATCGTGAATTTTCCAAAATCAAAAGTTCCCAGCAATCTTCGCATCCATAAGAACAATCGTCGAGGATCTAAAAATCTCGAGATCTTGGTTACACGATCATTTGCTTTTTTTATTATTATTATTATTTTTTTTTTCATTTTTTTATTTTATGGATGCGACGAAACGAGGGACTCGGAAAAGTTTCCTCAAGTCCTCACCCTCTCGAGACGATCTTGAGTGATAAAACTTGGCGTTCCTCAATTCTGTGTTACATTATTAATGCCCACGATTGGACGATCATTTTTTGTCCACTTTTTCTCCTCATTCGTGCTTTCCACGATCGGATACATTTCGTGATGGTGAGAAAGGAATATTCGAGCGCGCTTGACTGAAGAAAATGAAGAATACTTTTTCTAAGAGCCGATGAAAATGATTGACCATGAAGAAATTACAACAACAAAAAAGACACGATTATAAATTTCGAGGTATTTAAAAATATCGAGAGTATTGCGACATAATGGAATTGGTCAGAGTCGTCCGAAGGGTCGAGCTCAAAGATCCAGAGAATGAATGGACGTGCGCGGTTGACCACGAATGTCAATTCGAGGGATCGGTGCGATTGGCAATCTCGATCTCCTGACAAAAAAGCCGCACGCTCAGGCTGTCTCTTGACCCTGTCGCTCGAGTGTCGTCGTTAAGGCCGTTGCATGGCGACTGTCAAATCTAAATTTTTGTTTCCAGTTTTTGCTACATACAAAATGGTTCGCGAGCCTCAGTTCATTAAAAAAAGTTGTTACGAATTGACCAAAGAACGACATACTCTAAATCCAAGATTGTCCGAGGCAATCTGTATTTCTTTTATAATGAAGAAAATTTCGAAAAAAAATTACGAGCGATTTTTTTGAAAAATTAAACAAAGCTTCTTCGTTGTTACATAAAAGTGTATGAAAAGTTTTAAGAAGCTTCACCATTCTGAAATCGAAATATTTAATGTTGAAAATTGCAACTTCAAAACACGACGCTCTCATTGGAAAGTACTGAAAATTGTGATTTTTATAAATAGGCTACTCTCCTTGTGTGGTGCAAATTTGAAGAAATTCTATCGATAGAAAATTTTGCATACAACGTTCTAAAGAGGTTAGAATTAAATTTTTTTTTTTTTTTGAAAACGGGCCTCAATATTCGTTGGTAAATATTTTCCCATATTAATAATTTATATTTCAAGAAGTTGGAGTAATTTTTTAATAGGAAAATTGTGCGATCGCGTTTTGCGGCGGTTTCCGAGGGACGATCAAGGGATTTTGGTCTATTGAGTTTTATGGGGCTCTGTGTGTGTGTGTGTGTTTTTTCAAGGTGAATCTCATGGGGGACCCTGTATAAACGCACATGTCAAAATGTACACTGAGGAATAGGTAGTGTCTCGCTTTTCTGCTCGATATGTATACATATGTATGTCCCTTCATTGGACCGCGTTGGTTGTTGCTCTGTGAGGCGTGTTTGCACGGCCCCGTTCACTCGAAAGCGTGTTTGCTCGCCGTTTTCGAATACGAGAAGCTCTGCACACCGAAACATCGCGCGCACGTACTGGTCAAAGGGAAACGAAGCCTTCGCCCGTAAAAGATGTAATTTTGCAATTAAGTCCGCGATCGGTTGCTGCAGCTAGAAATTTTCTGGATAATCCAATTTCCTTTTCTTTTTTGATATTGAAAGTTCACCAAATTATGAGCAAAAAAAAAAAGTTTCGTTCGATCTCAACGTTGCAAACTGTAGCCCCAATTTTTGAAGAAAAAAAATACGAAGATTTTGTAATATTTATGAATTTTTTCAACATCGAATTTCCCGGAGACGAATCGCGGAAAAATACCTTTGAAAAAGTAAACAAAAAGAAAATTTAATACTTGGCGTCGAGCTGTTGCCGCGTCTCTTGATTCGCGTTCTACGAGACAATATTCCGCTTCACAGAAGCAAATTTATTCGTAATGATAAATATTGTGTGGACATGTATTAGTAATCAATAAAGTGATGCGCTGTTGCATCTCGACGATTGAAATATATTGGAAAAAAGTTGAAACGGCAGCGAGGAGATATTTTGCGAGCAGAAAAATGTACTTCTTCGCGAGAGATCGTGCAAAAGGTTGGAAGAAACTGGCCAACGCCAAGATAATTTCATTTGCACAGAGATATCGCGACGCGAGAACTGTGAGGCGTCTGTTTCGACGATTCCCACGCACTCGCGGATTCGTTATTATCTTCGTTTAAAAAAACAAAAACACAAATGCAAAAATTTTCATTCGACAACGATAAACTTTGCAGACCGTTGGAGAATTATTAAATTGTTCCTACCTTTTCTTACTGGCACTAAAAAAAAATTGAGCCAAATGTGGGTCAAACAAATGAAGCTCGTGATTCGCAAAATTAATCGAACACGATTGAATCTTTATTTAAAAAATAATGTATATTGCCGTCTGTTCGAGACACCCCGTAGAGGAGAGTCATGCGAATTGCCCTGTAGAAAAGAACCGAAGACGATAAGCACTGGAAAGCAGTGGAGAGAAATTGTTGTCGTCGTTTTTAAAGAGGCTGAAGTTCTCTTAAAAAAATAGAAAGACCCGAAGAATTAATTGCCTTCCCACTATCTCTGTCTCTCTCTGTCTCTCTCTTGAAAATTCGAAATAGAATCACCCAAGACCGACGATACATGCATAAAACAACATAATTTAGCTCAGACGTTATGAAACATAAATATTTATATACATTTTATCAATTTGCAACAAAGTTTCCACCGTAAAATATCACTTTTGTCCGTCTTTGTGTGTGTGTGTGTGTGCGTGTGCGTGTGTATACTGTGCATCCAGCGAAAACTCTGACTTAAAGTAATCAGTGAAACTTTTTGCATGGCGACTGCGGAAATTCACCGGCAAACTCTTAACGAGACAAACTTCTATGTGGGCTTAATATATAGGGTGACCTGTTATACGGCCCGGGCTGCAATAAAAATCAATTCTTCGTCGGGTAGGATTCTAGCGGAGCGAGAGGCTGAGTTCCCGATCAAGGTTACCTCTCTATAGACACAGTACAATTACCGCATCTTCCTAGACACACATGGGTCTATGGGGGTTGCATCCCGTTCAGTGAATCTCGTTAATTTCTCGTTTTTCGTATTCATTGCCATTGAATAACAATAATAATGCTCAAGATGTACGATGCTCAAGCTTTCTCTATGAGGAAGCTAAAGTTCAAAATATAGTTCCTCATAGACGAAGATTTGTGCATCGTACTTCTTGAGCTTTATTATTGTTATTCAATGGTAATCAATACGAAAAACGAGAAATTCACGAGATTCACTGAACGGGCTGGACACCCTAGACCCATGTGTGTCTACGGAGGGTTGAAGCAAGAGATGCTGGAGTAGACAATCCTCAACGGGTCCCAGCATGGGGACCGAGTGAGGATTATCGCAGGTGAAATTGATTCCAGTTCGGATAAGTTTACCGTATCAGGATTTACTTTGGACCCGAACGGGATGCAGCGGAGGAATGGAATATTTTGGAGCAGTACGGCAAAGTTATATACCGATCTGGACTCGATCGGAATTGCTTGTTAAGGCCGAAAGGTGTGTCAAGGATTAACAGTCCTGGTTTTGGTCCTCTCTCGAGCTGGAGCTGCGATCACAATCTTTTTCGAACCTGATCCGGAGGTGGCCCGATCCCGTCTCAAAAATCTTGTTGGACTCGAAATTTGTATAATTGAATGAATGAACCAAAGATCATTGAATAAATGTTTATTTTCAAAAAATCGTTTTTTTTTTCACGGATCAAGTAGTTGCAATGAAAAAAATGATTTTTACACCTTTTTATAAATTTTTCTATTTTTTCAAACAATTTTGATGTAGTTTTGTAAATTTTCATACTTTCAAATAAATTTTCATATTTATTCATAGATTTTTGTATTTTTTGAATAATTTTTTATAATTGAATAAATTAATAATTCAAAAAATTTATTTTGAATTTTTTCATCCTATATTATTAAAGGTCAATCACCAAAGTCACTGGAAGCCCAAATTCATTTCCTATGAGAGTACAAACTTCAGCTCCACACGATGTGTGTCGTTTTTTTTCGTCAAAATTTTTTTAGGTTAAATTGAAAATATTAAAAAGTTTTTGCCCCAGACCGAGCTTGACAATGCCCAGGGGATCGTCCTCTGGTGAAACTTGAATTGCTTATTAATGCCTCGCCTAATTGGTCGTCGAGGGTGCTGGCAACTTGTTAACTATCGCAGGTGGGAGTCCCCGATATACATGCTGGCTAATTTATATTGCATTCGCAAAACTTCTATACGTATAGTGTACAGATAACGAACGAGACTTTTTATTGTGGCCTTGTGGATCGCTGTATGAATTTATCGTAGGAAATAATTCTCGATTAAAAAGACAATCCATTAGAGAAAATTAGGCTTCCTGGGTTCCTTCTCCTCCACACAACGAAATATTTACGAGACTATCGAACCTTCAAGAAAAAAAAACCTTTACAAAAAATCGATTTTGTTGAGTTTAATAAAAGAAAAAAAGAAAAAAAAATAATTTTGCACTGGGATTTTGCAGTATTTTTCATTGTCCTTTGGGCCGATATTTTTTCTGTGTCATTTTTTGTGTTTTTTTTTTTCAATCTCGAACTGGCGAGACAAAGCATTGGACATTTTAAATTTGTTTTCAACCAAAGAGTAATCAGATTGCTGAGACATCGAGAGTGCATCGGGAGGAGTTGCAGCATCGCGTTGTAGATTGGAGCAGGAAAAAAAATGAACGAGAGTGTACAGCAAGGAGGTCAGCCGGTCCTAACGTTCATGGTGATTAAAAAAAAAAAAAAAAAAAAAAACACACAAAACGAAATTGATATTCTTTCTTTTTATGAGTCTTTTAAACGAGCTTTTTCATGTCCACAGCTTGACCTTTTTTTTTACCGGAACTAAGGAGAAAGGGTGGGAAGCACTTTATTCTGTTTCACGGAGAAGTAGAGAACGGAATTAAGGGGCTATTAAATGGCGGAATTTTTTTTCGGTGTTTCTTTTTGTTCCGGAGAAAATTTCAATTTAGTGCACTTGCAGAGCAAGAAAAATTGCGGATAAATTTGAAAGAGGGACTTTTGGGGAGGAAACAGTTTTTTTTACCACAATTACGAAAAACAAAATTATCGAGTTTTTTTTTTATTAGCTCGAGCTTTGCCAATTGGCGGCTGAGGGCTCGTCAAGGCTTTCGAAAAAGAAGGATTTTTGATGGTGCTGGACGAAAATATGATTTAAAGTTGCGTCGTTGTTTTTTCTTTCGGCTCTAATGTTAGTTTCTCGTTTGACGTTGCAACGTGGAATGAAGATGGACTTAATGGAGAGGAGGTTTTGGAAGATTCTTGGAAGGCTGTCAGTTTCAAGCGGAAATAGCTTGCCGTTGAGATGCCCTGGAGATCCTAGAAGCTTCGACAAACTTTTGCCTTTTCCTGATTCCATTTTCTACCCTTAGTCTCCTCCCCTTCGCTCCTGCCTTCTATATCGCCTATCACCTCTTCTTGCTTTTCTTGTCTTCCTCTCCTGTCCTCCTCGCTCCACACTCTTCGCCTTTTTGTCTTGGAATTCTTTGTCGTTTCCTTCCACTTCTTTCCCTCGTCGCTTTGTTCGAGCTTTTCTTTTTTTTTCTCTTATCCTTCTTTCTCCTTCTCGTCCTTTTTTCTCTCTGTATAATCTGATAAAATCGTGGAGCCTTAGAAAGGAAAAAAATCGCTTTCCTCGTCATTGCTCAAAACTTTTTCATCGTTTTTTACTCTTTCCTCCTTAGCCCTCTCTGTACATACGACTTTCTACGTGAGACAGCTCGCAACTTTCGTCCTGTTACTCATCATCCTCGAGCAACTCTCCTCCTCGCGGGCACCCTTCTCATCTTCCTCCTTTCAAATTATAGCTCCACTCTTCGAGCCTGCATCCTCTTTCCTTTCTTCTGTCCTCTCGCATTCATTCGCATTAGCCTCTCCTTGATCCTCGACTTCTTAAACTCTCTCATCGCGCCCCAAACACTTCAAACTTCACTTCCTTCGACTTGTGACTCATTTTTCTTGATGTTGCACTTTTTATGGTCAGTGGACGAAGCAGCCACACCATTTTGTTAAACACAAAGATTATGTGACCTTGAGATAGTGTCGTGACCCGATAACCCCGGAATAACGAGAAAAAAAAAATATATATTTTGATTATTTTGAAAAATTGTATGTCAATGAGGCAGATTTCGAAAAAAATGTCCCAACTCTCTTTGCTATTGTGTTACTCTATTAATGAAGAGAAAAAATTAGTAATAAATCTTAAAATTTGCAAAAGTAAGAGCGCCGACGACACTCTTTTTTTGAAAATTTCAAAATGCCGTAGAATTCGTATTTTTCTAGCAACCCCAACAAAATCCTCAGAGAACGAAGAGCTTGCACAGATTAACATCTGTGCAAAACGGGAGCCCTGTAGCTCAAACCGTTCTCGAGTTATGAACGTTTGAATTTTACAATGCCAGAACACACACACACACACGCACATCCGGACATTTTTTCTAGATATGATTTTTCGATGTTTTAGGACATTTTAAGGACATTAACATTGAAAACTGGAAAAAAAAAAATTTCACCGTCAGATAGGTTCCCCCATGAAGAAGCAAAAGGAAACTAGATTGTATATTCGGTATGCGGCATATCGTTGCATGGCATTTTTTGGCGAATCCCTGATTAATCGCCGATTTATTCGTCCTTCTCTGGCTTGTTTCCATTTTTATTCGCAAAGTTATATCCTCCGAATGTCTACTCCCGAATGAATTTATTCTGCATTTTGATAAATCATTAAAAACAAGACAAGCAAAATGACAACTGTAGGAGAAAAATGAATGAAGGGAAATAATGAATAAATAATGCTAATTCGTTGGGATCCGGGATTATGAAGGAAAACCTGGCACTTCGGCCATGGAATCCATTGACCCACCTTTTCAAACAAAAAAATGTTCATTTCTTGATTCCAAATGAATGTTCCTATGCAATTCAGCCGTTTGCAATATTTTACAGATTTTTCCCCTCCAAATACGTGAAATATAAGTGACAGGACGAAAAGGATCGAATTTCGGAGTAGAAAGTATTTAAAAAAGTAAAAACTCATGGAGTCTGGTTGGGATCAAGAACTCCTGTGTGTGATTTTGGATCCAACGGCGGTCACCCTGTATAAACGGAGATTAAAGATGCTTTCATGTGCTATTCGCATTGGGATGACAGTCAACGATAGCGCAAGCCGCATTGGCCGCAAGTACATCTCATGGCGTCTCTCCACGATGGTCTAAGCTACAATCACAAGGAGCTTCTTGTCCAACCGCATCAGAGCGTGTCAAAGAGGTAACATCGGGCCCGGAGGAATTCGCTCGGTCAAATTTGTAGGAGCGGAGGTTTAAACGCCCGGTCGAGCAAAGGGATGAGATGAGCCGGGCGACGGCCTGCTAAGGGAGTTCGACGCAGATCCGGAGTTGTATACAGTAAGCAGGAGGAATAGCAACTGAGATTCTAGATAGTAATGTCAACTGCGAAAGCTCTTGTACAGGGTGTAACGAGGGTCACGAAAATTTTCTTTGGATGTTGCAGTTTCGTGGAAGAACCGCACTGGGTCTGAGGGACCCAGTGAGTTCTTTTACTCACTTGGTCTAAAAGGCCCAGCAACAGAAAATGCAACGGAATTGATTATTTCATGATTTCCACACTGGGTCTGAAAGACCCAGTCTGGTCTTTTGCACACTGGGTCCGAAAGACCGAAGAAAAATTGAATGTCAGTTTATTTTCCATTCGACTCCCAAGACGAAAGAGGGAAATCCATCCAAAATCCTTCCATGAAGAATTAACTCGCAGGGAGACGAGGATTGGTTGGCTGACCGCATCGCCATAACCCGCCGTCAGACATGAGGATATGGCAAAGAGTTAGTCCGAGTTTTTCATTTTCAATCAAAAACTTTCAGCTGCAGCTAATTTATTTGTCTTTCATATTAAATTTGCTTGGAAACTTGAGTAAGAAAAATTGAAACATGAACGAAGCTGAATGAAGTTGGATCCTCGTGTGCTCGCATATGCCGCGGGAAGCACATTTGTTCACTACTCCCACATTTCCGCGATACGCAGAAAAAAAGCGAAAGTCTCGAGACTTTTATTCATTTTTTTCTTCATTCCTTTCTCGTCGGTATGTTCCAGTTTTCCATTTTATTTTATTTTTTCGTTTCCCTGGCGAGTGACAGACAGGAGACACTGGTAAAGTCCTTGACGTGTAAAGTGTGACGTTGACGAGGCAACTTTTTTCAAAACGTCGAGCTGAGAGAGCATAACCGCGACGACGATGAGGGAGGGAGGAGAGCAACAGAGAGAAATCTCTCAGCATACCGAATCACGTACGCGAGAGCGTTGTAATCACGCTACACGACTTTAATCATCTCTGAAGCGGATATGCAGATGCATTCACCATTACACGTCTCCGTCTTCTACAACTTCACGACCACACAGACACAGCAAACACACACACACGCACACACACACGTGCATAAATATTTAGTGTCTAAAATAAATAGATACGTGCAACAAATGCTGGACGCGAAAGGAATCTCGGAGCGTTTGACGTTCCTGTAATTCTTCTTGTTAATGCAGACCCAAAATAAAAATTCAAAAGATAAAAGGAAACGTCAATTTGCAATTCTGCATTTCTCCAAGTGTGACGTTTGCTCCACAGGCGAAATTTTGAAAATCTCTGCAATATTTCATGCCGATCAAGGTTTTGAGTCTCAAAAAAGAATCCGTTCATGATTCCAACCAGAACTCGGAAATAAATGAAGAAACAACAGCTTCCAGACTCGAAAATCATCGTCGATTTGTGGAAAAAACATGCAGTAGCGATTTTTTGCATCCGCAACTTTGAATCGTTTCGTTTTGGCTGAATTTTTGACGGATCATCGAGCCAGAAGCGCGAATATGCCGAGGTATGACGTCACGTGTGTATACAGAGCTCGAGATATAGCGCTGGCTGTACGACGAGGCCTGGTACGTGACATCGAAAGTACACACAGTTTCTCGATCCACCTGGTGTGCGAGGGTGCTTCCCTGACGCTGGTAATTGAATCACTAATATACATATAGATATAGAGAATTACGTGATTGCGAGCAGGGCGAATGGAGAAGGAAACATGGAATTAGCTCCAATCTCAGCAGCTGCCTTGCGAATATAATATTGGCTATCCCGTATCTATTTTTTTATTTCCCTATATTGTCATTCACCGAGTCGTCAATTTTGCCGGATAATATTATGCTAAAGTTCGCATCGTTGAAATGCAAGAGAATTCATTTTTTAAAAGCATAACCGAGAATTAAAATGCAGTGGCCATCTATGAAAATTTTTGCAAATCAGAAACTGAGTGTCAATGAAAAAATGAGGTAATACCGAAAATAAATAAAAAATGGTGAATTAACAGAATACTTTTCGTTGCACTCCATCGATGCACACTTCGATATCGTCGAATAATTGTAAATCCAGGCGAGAGATCAATCAACGAATAAAAGTATCCCAATATCCCATATTCGTCCATTTTGCCGGATAATATTATGCTGAAGTTTGCATCGTTGAAATGCAAGAGAATTCATTTTTTTAAAAGCATAACCGAGAATTAAAATGCAGTGGCCATCTATGAAAATTTTTGCAAATCAGAAACTGAGTGTCAATGAAAAATTGACGTAATACCGAAAATAAATAAAAAATGGTGAATTAACAGAATACTTTTCGTTGCACTCCATCGATGCACACTTCGATATCGTCGAATAATTGTAAATCCAGGCGAGAGATCAATCAACGAATAAAAGTATCCCAATATCCCATATTCGTCCATTTTGCCGGATAATATTATGCTGAAGTTTGCATCGTTGAAATGCAAGAGAATTCATTTTTTTAAAAGCATAACCGAGAATTAAAATGCAGTGGCCATCTATGAAAATTTTTGCAAATCAGAAACTGAGTGTCAATGAAAAATTGACGTAATACCGAAAATAAATAAAAAATGGTGAATTAACAGAATACTTTTCGTTGCACTCCATCGATGCACACTTCGATATCGTCGAATAATTGTAAATCCAGGCGAGAGATCAATCAACGAATAAAAGTATCCCAATATCCCATATTCGTCCATTTTGCCGGATAATATTATGCTGAAGTTTGCATCGTTGAAATGCAAGAGAATTCATTTTTTTAAAAGCATAACCGAGAATTAAAATGCAGTGGCCATCTATGAAAATTTTTGCAAATCAGAAACTGAGTGTCAATGAAAAATTGACGTAATACCGAAAATCAATAAAAAATGGTGAATTAACAGAATACTTTTCGTTGCACTCCATCGATGCACACTTCGATACCGTCGAATAATTGTAAATCTAGGCGTGAGATCAATCGACGAATAAAAGTATCCCAATATGCCATATTCGTCCATTTTGCCGGATAATATCATGCTAAAGTTCGCATCGTTGAAATGCAAGAGAATTCATTTTTTTAAAAGCATAACCGAGAATTAAAATGCAGTGGCCATCTATGAAAAGTTTTGCAAATCAAAAACTGAGTGTCAATGAAAAAATGAGGTAATACCGAAAATCAATAAAAAATGGTGAATTAACAGAATACTTTTCGTTGCACTCCATCGATGCACACTTCGATATCGTCGGATAATTGTAAATCCAGGCGAGAGGTCAATCGACGAATAAAAGTATCCCAATATCCCATATTATCAATTAATAAATAACTGTGATTTTTATTTATTATCAATTTAGTCCAAAATTACTCGGGACCAGTGGGGAAAAAGGGATCGTGAAAACCCGCAAGGGTAAACGCAGGAATAAAAATATATTATTTAAATAAATAAAAATAATAAATTTTGTAAATAAAAAAGAAATATAATTATATTTTGATATTATTGATGAATAAAATGACATTTTATTATTAATAAACAAACATATAACGATAATTATTGTAATATTATGATTTAAATAAATAAAAATAATGACATATTATTAATAAATAAACAAATAACGATGATTATTATCATATCATTGAAATAAGTAAAAATCATAAATTGTGTAAAGCGTGGAACGAATATTTCTCGTGCTCGTTGTTGTTTGGATCGTCAGGTCCAGAGGTTAGCTCGGGTATGAGATTGAGATCAGATTTTTTTCTCTTAAAAGGTTGAATTGTTGAATTAATTGGTCGATGGGAAAGAGGGAGCAGAATGCGTTCTTGTCCGGAGCGTACAGAGGAATATCAGTGCGAAAAGCCGGTTACGAGGATATTACTATTTAACGGAGCAAGAGCAGAACATGGTTCTGGTCATTGTCGTAACGTGCCAGTGATTTTTCGAGAGGAACGCTATCGAACGAGCGAGCATGGGGAAAGTGAGAGGGATAATATGAAAAGGACTCGTTAGCTCTCGAAATTTTCGCGCTGGAGTGTACGCGAGCGAAAAATCCTGCGTGCAGCACAAAAGGGATGTTGGAATCGCTTGAAAATGTGTGTCCGACAATTGCTTTGAAGTTTGTCGAGGAAATGTGGAAAATAGTCTCTCAACGATATTGAATGAGAGCAATAAAAAAAAATAAAGAAAATCGCGGAAAACAAGCCAAGGAAATAAGTGGAGCAATGAACTTTGACGACGTCTTCCAAACGATTTTTCTTTTACTATGGAAAATAGCTCGAAATATTTATAATTAGCGAAGCATCGGATGGAAAAGCGAGGGCTGGTCGAGGTTGGTGAAAAATCGGTGCACGCCTACGTGAGATTTCCTCCGGAAAAGAATGTAAAATGTATGCGAGTAAGATGAACGGGAAGCGTGTCTCGAAATAAAAGAATGCCCCAGAGAGAGAGAGAGAGAGAGAGAGAGAGAGAGAGAGAGAGGGAGAGCTGTCGGACGATAAATGGTATAAAGTACCGGGTGGAACGTGCTTTTCCCTTGGTCTCCCATAAAATATAACGCCAACGAAAAACAACAAGGACAACATAAACTATAAGAACAAGAACAACGATAGGAAAGATATTACGAGCAGCAGCAACGAAATGGACGAAAGAGGCGAGTAGTGCGTTGAGGCAATGCAGAAGTGAGAATGGAAGAGAATTGAGCGAGGGAGGCCGGGCAGGAAGAGACGGAGAGAAAAAGAAAGACAGCAGGAAAGAGAATAGAGGAAATCGAAGCTTTCGAGGTTTAATTTTCAGACTCGTGGTTAGGGGGATTTATAGTTATTGCTCCAACTCGGTCTGGTTATCGAAAAATTTTCCGAGCAATCCCAGAGCCCTCTTCGCTATATATTTAATCCACATGAAACTTATACATGGGCAATTTCGTTTCCAGATCGAGAAAGCTCCAAATTTTCAAAAGTAACTTTATTTCAAGGCAATTCATCAAATTTTTCAATAAAAATTGAAAACGATATTTTCTAAAAAAAAATTGATTGATCGATCGAACTGAATTTCCAACTCGTTTGGTACAATTGTTGAAAAAATGAGTTAGAAATGGGAAAATGAAATCCGTCCATACTCTTGGAGTGCACAGAGCGGAACGTATAAACGTGCTCGAGCTCGGAATCTTCAATTTACTTTGAAATCGAGGGATGTATATAGCAGCGCTGCCAAGAGCATTCAGCCAAAGTGGGTAATAGTGAAAAACGAGAGTCTATAGCGGAAATTTCAATCGTCCACCTCACACCTTTCCCAACCAATATCGTGAGAATCCGCGCGCTATGTGTAGAAAACTTACAAACCATTTCAGTCATTTTTTTATGTAATTTAGAAAATTGCAAGTTTAGAAAAATTATTATCGTTACTTTTTAGAGTTTGACGAAGATGATGATTATTTTTTTCTGCACGATTTTTTGTCCCTGGTATCTTCCAAGTGATGAGTCGGAGCAGGCTCTGTCGAGCGTGTACGCACGCGAGAGTAGGAATTTCATTCACAGAACCTCGCGCTGCAAAAGTTTGCGCGGCTCTCAATATTTTTTTTATGTTTCGTTTTTCTTTTTTGCGGAACTTCTTTTTTCTCGGTTCATTGGCTTTTTTTCTATACACTCTCGTGGGCGCTCGTCGTTTTGCAAGACCGCACAGCTTTCACGATAATGACTACATCGATTCACCGATAAAAGCCATTTCTCCCTCCTCTCGAGCTTCCATTTTTTTTCTTCTTTTCTTTCTGTCCTCTTTACTCTTTTTTTCTACATTCTACTCCTTTTTATTCCTCAACAAAGGAAAATCCTGCGACAATTATCCGCAAAAAGAAACATTCCAGGCGGCGAAACACACCATTCTTCATCGTCTTTCTCTTTTGCACAATCTTTTCGTACTTCGCCGAGCACGAGGATCTTTTTATCCCTTAAAAGTTTAATTGAACTCGATTCCCTTGATTCTTAGACGCAGATCACGCGGATTCGCCGTCGGAATCCATACGCATCAGGTAGCATCCAAGATTGGACGTAGAATTAATAATTCCTTGTAATGTTCATTGACAATAGATGAAGCATCATCTCGGATACAAATATTCATCGATATGGAATTGAAACAAAACCCGAAAAAAAAGAACAAAGATTGAAATTTGCAAATTGCTTCCCCAAGATGCTCAAGATGCACGATGCTCAAAGCTTCCTCTATAAGAAACTATATTTTTGATTTTGGCTTCCTCATAGAGGAACCTTGAGCATCGTGCATCTTGAGCATCTTGATGAGGAAGCAATTTGCAACGTCTTTGGTATTTGCATTTAAATTATATTCAAAAACTTTTCTATAAACTAAAGAAGAAGAACAGACTAATACACAATATTTTCCAAAATTTGCAGAAATCAAAGCGGTTGGACGATTTTCCGAAAAACTCAGATTTTTGCGAAATTCGAAAAATCATAAAATTTTAACCGTTCAATTGATCTTTCCCAAATTCAATACCAACTTTTCTATTATGATACTCTATCGATGTAAAAAAAAAAAATAGCAATAAATTTCAAAATTTGCGAAAGTTACAGCGTCGACACTTTTTTTGCGAAAATTTCAAAATGCCGTCGACTTCGTATTTTTCTAGCAATTCCAGAAAAATTCTTAGAGAATAAAGAGCTTGTATATATTAACATTTGTGCAGAACAGGAGCCCTGTAGCTCGGACCGTTCTCGAGTTATGAACGTTTGAACTTTACAGTGCCTTCAAATAACTAAGTAATGACAGAATAAAATTCATTGAGTTTTGGCCAAGTTTACAGGATTGCAAATTCATTCAGGACCAGTACGGACGCTGATGAGAGTTTTCTGACCAGAAGAACCTCCTACAAGATCGACCTGATCAAAACTTCGTTGAGAGACCTAATTTTGATCGTGATTTTAGATTCTGATTAGAAATCTTTCACCGCTGTTTCACTTGATATTCGCGTGTGTCGTAATGACCAAAGGTCTTGAGGTTTGATTTGAAAATGTAACGAAGTAAAGAGGCTTTTCGATATTTTCAAAGATCTTGCATGTGGGCAAATTTCCGAATATGCAAGGCACTTTGTATAATGAACTTTTCAATACGTTCAGTTTGCTCGAGAGAAATGCACTTGGCTCTGTTTTCATTTCCGGTTTGGGTGGATGTAACCGGAGGCCAAGCGGAGGGAGGGTCTCCAGGGTCAAAACAATATATACATACTTAAGATGGTGCGAGCAGCCAACGTCAGCGAATGAGAAAGAGAAAAAAAAACACGAAGTAACGTTTGTTTTTTTTTTTAAGTTCGAAAAATGCATGAAAAATAAAACTAAAAAAGAGCAAAAACGATGATCTAAGCCCAAAAAGAATGAAGAATCAAGTAGTTTAGTAATTTATTCGGATAACTAAATTGTTGCGTGAGCAATAAAACGAGCTTTGGAAAATTATGAGAGAGGAAGCTTTGCGACAAGTCGCACGGCAAAAATTTACATGCGAAAGTGCGTCGTGACTGAATGACGACGATGATGATCGTTGAGATAAACATCAATTTTCCACCCCTTTCTGCTCTCCGATTCAATTCAATGGCCATCAATGTTTGTAATTTCGTTTCGTCTCGAATCCTCACATACAGGGTGTGTGCATAGTGAATTCGAAAACTTCCAAAACGCTTCATCCTCCAATATTTCAACTATACAGTATGTTTCTGTGTGTGGAGAAGGAAATAAAAAAATTGATATGCGTAGTTTCATTTTTTAAACCCTAGAACCCCGATACGTGCGACTCTGGTGATTTTTTCGTGATACTGTTACACCTACTGGGAGACTCTGTAATTTTTTCAGCCAAAAAAAAATGCTTGTTTCAGAATAAAAAATTATTTTCTCATTTTTTTGGCACAAAATCCGTTTTACCGGATCGTCAAAATTATTTCAAGTCGTCCGCTCGAAAGCTAACACAAAACTACAACTTTTATGTACAGACATTTTTTTTCAGTCACTTCAAGTTTTCGAGATATATTCATTGCGATGAAAAGGGGCATTTTCTAAAAGTGCCTTAATTAACGGAGAATTTCTCCCATAGAGTATGGACAATTATAACACAACAGTAAATTCTACCGAAAAAGTATAATGATATATGGTCATGCAAGCCTAAATCATTCCCAGTGAGCGTCAACATGTTCCAAGAATATTTAAAAGTGAAGCCAAATTTGAATGCATGGTGCGAGTTATTCGGATCCTTTCCGGATATCTCATATTTCTATGGAGTGTGTTTTGATTTTGACAAAAGGGGAAGAAAATCTCAAAAACAGTAACGGAAAATTGGGCCGGGTGAAATCTCCATGTTTCGAAATTTTTTTTTTTTATGAAACAAGTTGACAATGCGGACACCCTGTACGTGAATATATTTCTCGGCGATAATTTTATATACATGATTTTTATTGAAATCTATGGGTGGGTTCGGCGATACGAGAATATTTAGTTGAATAAACCGGACGCTCTGTGAAGCTCTCTTGCTTTCTCGTTACCACCGAGAGCTTCCTCGCGGATGTATAATAAAGCTGCTGTGAATAATTCCGCTTGATCACTTATTATCCGAGCTAGCTCTCAATCAGATTTACCAATTTGTTGTATCCTCCATTCCAATAACCCACTTCCCGACGATACGCGAATGCACATAAACACACACACAAGGAAATTCAGATCTACGTGTATTTAAAACGTTGCGAATCTATGTAATGTAATGGCTAAGTAAAAAGACGAATACCCATCAAGGGAAGGATGATGTGATTGAATAATTCAAAGTATCGCGAATACCGTGCTGCTTGCCTAATCGTCACACCATCCAATTAGTTCCTTTTGACATATTCATGCCATGTCTCCTTAGTATCAAATCCTTGCATGCTGCTTATGCGTATTACGAGGCATTGACTGATGAAGAGGGGATATAAAAATTCTTTATGTGGTTTTTCGTAATCAATTCATTTCTGCTGCAAAACTGACACTTCCTGGACCAGAAGATCAAGTCCCTTCGTAGGCACTCTGCTTTTTTATTTCTGCGAGTCTACGGTTTCGGATTGGGATGCGCTGTCGATTTTTATTGATATGGCGATTATTCATAATGTCAACGTATAGAAAATGAATCGGTAGTACTTTGGAGCGTCATGAGAGGTGACCAGACATTATGGGATTGTTGTTAGAAATGTAATTTGAAGAAGCTAAAAAATTACGGATCGTATGAGATTTTCTGATGGATTCTCACTTTTTCATGTTCCATTCACGTTCATATGGATCGGGTATGGGCAAGATGATACGGAGAAGCCTCCGAGCTGTTCTTTAATCGAATTACAGTGTGTCAACCAGACACTTTCCTGAGGATATCTTTTACCGATTTTAGTATTTGCCACTGTCTTGCAATTTCTCTCCCTCCTTCATGCAACCCTCTTTTCCTCCACCTTTTAGAAATGCAATAACGTGCAAACATCTAGAGTGATTCATCGAACCGTCATCATTATGAAACTGACATTATTATGATTATCGGAAATCTTATTCCTCGAATCGTTGGGCCCAGGATTTCATACCAAACATTGAAAGAACGTTGACCACGTGATATATCGAGGGATGGAGAGTTTTTTCTACAATTTCCAAAACTGTGTGCAAGTTCGAATAGTGTCTCGCGTCGAAAAGTTTGAAAGAAGGTAAATAAACGATCAGGCGATACGAGTCTTCTCGTTAATTAGCAGCGATAGCCGCAGAGAGTCTCGTTCGCGCGTCCAAAGGTTATTAGCATCGAGTTTTCGTCGC
The DNA here is from genome assembly GCA_037952995.1 of Hyposoter didymator. Classification (NCBI taxonomy): domain Eukaryota; kingdom Metazoa; phylum Arthropoda; class Insecta; order Hymenoptera; family Ichneumonidae; genus Hyposoter; species Hyposoter didymator. Next base: position 22,118,346 of record JBAJMU010000001.1, on the reverse strand, counting down.
TTGCGACACTCACGATCGAATCTGTTTACATTGGCCTAATTAACGAGACGTGAAAAAAGGCTCAAGAGATTTTTGGTCAACGGTATTTTTTGTCGAAAATGAACAACTGACCTTTAAAGCAGAAAGTCCGAGGACCACGTGGTGTTTCTCGGTAGAACGAATCTATCAGCAACTGGAATAGACAAAAGGAAATGCATAAATTTTGATTGGAAGAAAGTCAAACATTTCGCATCGCACGAGAAAACACAAATTTTCCGCGTTACATCCAATCGAATTGGCTCTTTTCTTTGTGCACACTTGCGCGCGCTTCCTCTTCCCTTCAATGGAACGAATAAAAGAAGAAGCAAAAAGAAAGCGTAATAAAAAAACGTCGTTGAAGAAGAAAAAATAAATGATGAAAAACTAGAGAACGCACCAAAGAAGAAAGCAGCAGGAAGCAAGAAAAGTGGAAGAACAAAAGTGATGAGAGCCGCGAGACATTCGCTCACTTGACCCGATTGCCTAACGAGGAAGCATCAGAGAGACGTATAAATAAAGGACCAAGTGCATGTGCTGACCGAACAGTCACCGGGAGCAATTGGGCTGGACCAACGAAACGGAGATGCGAAAAAACTAGCAACATCGGACCAGCCGAATGTACGGCACAAAACATTTTTCCTAGAGCCTCGTCAACATTTTTTCTTCTTATTCGGTCACTCATCTATGCACGCCAAATTGTTTCATTCTCTGGTTTATTTTTCTTGGCTATTTTGAGAACAGAACTTTAACAATTAATGATACTTTCACACTGGGTCTTACAGGCCCAGTGAGTGGTACATTTAATTAATTAATGTTAATTGTTCAATAACGAGCTTCCTATTCGTCGTGAAATTTTTACACGATCGCTTAAATATGTACTTCATGCGAAAGGATACCAAAGTTTTCAGAATTTTCTAACCATCTGTGATTTGGGACTCAACATCCTTAATGCTTGGCTTTTTTTCTTTTCGAAAGTTATTACCTGAGATAGGCATACCTTTTCTAAGGATATCTTGTGTAAATCCTTTTCAGTAAGGCTTCCTGGTGGGAAGAGGCGGGAGATTATACGAGCAAGCTTTTCGACTTTGGCTCGATGTGTGCTCGGAAGGATCAACTGATCGGCTACAGTGAAAAGTGCATGTGGATGAGAAAGGAGAAGGCGAAGGAAGAGAATGAAAATTGAATGTAATTCCGTGAGTGATTCTAGGCCGCTGGGGCCACTGAAGAAGCATTGAGATCCGTGAAGGAATAAGGTTTGCGAATGAAATCACTTGGAAATTTCAATTCCTAAATTCGGATACACAGGGAGAAGTTGGTCTTTGAAGAGTGACTTGGTGTTTTGTCTGATGGAACAATGTCCTGATGAGTTATTAGAGATGGAAGTGTGGGGCCAATCGGAGAAGGAGGGTAAAAACTTTGTGTCCCTCCGTAGGGACGTCTCCAAAGGGACGACAAGTTTCCGCGCTCTTCTAATTGGCTCAACTTTGATCGTTAATAACTCATCAGTAAATTGTCACGTCGAAAAATGTCCAGAGACTTTTTGACAGGGAATTTCATTCCAGATGGAAAGACGCTCGCGATTCTTCCGTCCGTCCAAAAACAACAGAGTTGCTGCAAATTCCATAGAGCCTGTAAGACGCTGGCAGGGTGTATGCGAGCCGGGATTACGGATCGATATCGGTGAATCAAACCCTTCGAAGCGGCGGCGGACGAGGCTGCGGTCGCGACATTATGGCGTTACTTCTTCTCCTCGTTCTCTTGTTTGGACGACATCGACTCGTCCACAAATCAGATAACCTCGGTCACCCTCTCGACGTAGTGGTACACAGATCCCGCATGACGCTACAGTATCGGGGAAAAAAAGTACCACGGAAAGAAGGCTCAACGCGGGGAGAGGGTATCGAATCTTCAGGAGTGAAACCATTTTCTGGAGCGAAAAGCATTATTTCCTGTAGCCGGAAAAGTCAAAAGTATGGCCACTGAGTGGATCGTCCAGGGCCGAAGAAACTTCAATTCTTTTTGTAAATTCGTGACAAAGCTGCATCTTTTAATATTTGGCGTTCATTTTGCTCCGTCATTAAGGGTGACAGTGATTTTTTTTTTTCCAGTTTTCAATGTCAATGTGAGAACGGTTTGAGCTACAGGGCTCTCGTTTTGCACACATGTTAATCTATACCAGCTCTTCGTTCTCTGAGAATTTGGTTTGAATTGCTAAAAAACTACGAATTCTACAGCATTTTGAAATTTTCAAAAAAAGAGTGTCGTCGACGCTCTTACTTCCGCAAATTTAAAGATTCATTAGTTATTTTCTTTCTTTATTAATAGAGTAACATTATAGGAAGGTTGGTATTGAATTTGGGAAACGTCAGTTGAACGGTTCAAGTTTTGTAAGTTTTCGAATTTTACGAAAATCCAATTTTTGTTTGTTAAAACGTCCAACCGCTCTCATTTCTGCAAATTTTGTAAGATATTTCGTATAAGTTTACAACAAGTTGTACTTCCTCTTTATTTTCTGGAAAAATTGTCGAGATTCTATAACTGGAATGCAAATACAAAAAACGCTGCAAATAAAAACTGGCAAATTGTTTCCTCAAGATGCCCAAGATGCTAAAAGCTTTCTCTGTGAGGAAGCCAAAATGAAAAATATAGTTCGTCATAGAGAAAGATTTGAGCATCGTGCGTCCTGTTTTACTTTTTCAAAGTTTCATGCATTCTTGCCAGATCTAGAGGTATGGAGAAAATCTGGAAGGAGGAAGAATTTTCGAAATATGAGAAACATCATGCAAGCACACCGACGAGGACATCGGAGCGATAATTATAAGCGTAGGTTGGTGTACGAGGTACGAGATTAATGAGTCACGAAGAAGCATAAAAGCTCGCGCGGTATCGAATGTCCCGTAAGCCTACGAAGGTATATACACGCGCGAGTGTCTTGGTCATTATTACACCATCCGTATAGTAGAGACACGAGACTCTGGAAGAGAATAGTCCCAGCTAAAAAGAGGCCTTGGAGCGATTCAGTATCGCTAAGCACGTAGGCATACGCGGAGCATTATGCATAGTGGACGAATATAAAATATGCTTATATACGTATACTACCTCTTTAGAGTTTGCACTCTTCCGTCATTGCACCGAAAGGTACAAGCCAGCGAGATAGATAAAAAGGAAGAGAGAGAGAGAGAGAGAGAGAGAGAGATGAGAAAGTCTCGGGACAACAAACTTGGTTCATGCTTCTCGTGAGATATCTTTCTTATATAGTTTTTCCTCCATGTGTATGTGGAGGATACTTGGCCGTGTAGGCGGAATTTGAACCTTACGGACAGAGGCAGGGGCACGAACAGCATCTACGGGGTGTCGGGATTTTCATGTAAACATGTGTGTGTGTGTGTCCACGTAGCGATGTATGGGATAAGGAAAAATGTGAGGAGTTCGATGGGCAAAACACAATCGAGGATCGTTGGTTCCGATAGCCTCGTTGGCCCTTGCGCTGAAGGTCGTTCGCGAGAGCCCGAGTCTCGAATCTCATAATTCATAGTCCTCGAGTAGGCTATTACAGGGAGTGCTCCCAGGAACGGTGTCTTGGAAGGAACAGACAAGCTTCACGCAGACTTTATATTCGGATTTTAGCTCAAAAGGTAAGAAAAAAGGGCAAGTACAGACTTGCACAAAATATCTTACAAAATTTTTGCAGAAATTGGAGAGCGGTTGGACGATTTTTCAAAAAACTCACATTTTCGTAAAATAAGAAAAATCATCAAATTTAAACCATTCAAACGATATTTCCCAACTTCAATACCAACATTCCTATTATGATACTCCATTGATAAAAAAAAAAAAAAAAAAAATAGCAACAAATCTTAAAATTTGCGAAAGTTGGAGCGTCGACACACTTTTTTTGAAAATTTCAAAATGCCGTAGAATTCGTACTTTTCTAGCAACCCCAACAAAATTCTCAGAGAATGGAGAGCTCGGACAGATTAATATTTGTGCAAAACGGGAGCTCTGTAGCTCAAACCGTTCTCGAGTTATGAACGTTTGAATTTTACAGTGCCAGAACATGCACACACACACACATCCGGACAATTTTTCTAGAGATGATTTTTCGATGTTTTGGGACATTTTAAGGACATTGGTATTGATAAGTGGAAAAAATAAAATGTTTACCGTCACATAGCTTCGTCTATGAGGAAGCAAAATTGAAATGAAGAGGCGATACGAGCGATTCGGTGGGTACGAAAATATCGGACAACAAAGAGTGAGTCAAAAAGGTATCCAAGTAATGGTTTCTGTCTGCGGAAGGTGGACATGCATTTGTGGTACGTCGCGTGGAGCCGGTCGCACGGAAAAACCTTTTGTTTCAATTAAGTCATCAGCAACGTATAGAGACGCGCACGAACACACATTCCAAGGAACGTGGAGATGAGGTTGGAGGCTCGTGAGCAGGGAAAGGAAGCAGCGAGATGGAGCGGGATGTAGAAAGAGACAAAGTACAAAAGAAGGAGGAAGAGGAGGAGAGAATTTTGTGAAACGTGGTTCGCGTGCCTTCTCGAGCGCCGGGCGGGCTTTCTCAACCAGCAAATTGGTTGCTGGGGCTGCTGCCCCCCTCGCTCCCTCTCATCTTCCTGTTCACTGACGCCTTTACCAATTTTCGGCTGCCCTGAAATTCGATCGCTTTTATCGGCCTCAACCTGCCCCCCTCTCACCTTTTTTTCTCGCCCTTTCACGGATATTGTAAATTCTTTTCGACAAGATTCGAGAGCCGATACGAGACTCGAATCCATTAAAGAAAAAAAAAAACAGCCCGTAACCGCGAGCATGCATTTGTATGTTTATAAAGGAAACCATTGAAGAAACGTGTTTCGCGATATCGTGCATCGATGCACTTTTTTTCTAATAATGCACGCGTTCCCTTATCGACGCTTTGATAAAAAAAAAAAAAACTTGACAATTAAAAGAAAAAAACAAATCGAACAGAATTGCGGGCGAGGCAAAAAATTCTGATCATATTTCCAATTTGTCGATGCGTTTTCGCGAGTCGTTGACTTCTGATTAAAAACTGTTTGAAAAAAGCCAAAATTTCGCAATAAAGTAATAACACATCAGAGAAAAGACGAATCCAGAATCTCGTAACCAAATCCACGGACTCCACGTTTCATCAAAATTATACTAAACTCTTTGAATCGAAGAAAATTGTACGCGAAAATAAAATTTCACTCTATGCGAATAAGCAGTCCAATAAATCGCATTACGATAACAGAGTTCGCACATTTCACTCGCGTATAAAAAAAAAAAGGTAATCTTCCGGTGTTGCGTAATCGTTGAATTAAAAATTCATCTCACGTAGCGGCAAAGTGCAGCATAGTTATTCGCCCAATTTCGTCATACTTGGAGTTTACGCACGTCTCAATGTTCGCACGTATGGAATATCTTTATAGTGCAAATAGTAACAGTAAGAGATATCGTAGAAGTGTGTGTGTGTGTGTGTGTGTGTGTGTGTGTGTGTATGTGTATGTGTGTGTGTGTGTGTGTGTGTGTGTGTGTACACAGGAAGTTTGNGTGTGTGTGTACACAATTGTAAGGAGGTCGCGCTAATCAGTGCATTGCCTACTCGAATCGCGTTCGTCGTGGCTCGTAGTACGTGGGCGTCGAACCAACGACGACGACGACGAGATCGGCCACAATTATATGTCGACAAGGCTCCGTGCGCAGTGGATAAGAGAGAATAAGTAGTGACTGTTTGTTCGGCAAGAATGAAGGAGGAAGCAGGAAAAGAAGAGAGAAGGAAGGCGAAGAGAGGGACTCGTTACTCGGGTTATTGGAGAGACGCAAACTCTCGCGTCCCAATTATCGACAAACACAAATGTCTCGAACGCGCTGCTCTCTTTCTTTCTTGCTGCGGCGTCGCTGCTACTAAGTAAGAGAAACGACTTTTTGTTTCGACGATTATGTGAACTTTGGCAAAAATTTTACGGGGGCGCATCATTAAGAATGTTGCATGCAACATTTTCTATCGATAGAATTCAGTCGAATTTGCACCACACTGAGAGAATAGTAACATCTAATTGGTTGCGCGATTTCAATAATTTTCACCCTGTAGAAGTCGAGATATTTATTTATAATGATCACAATTTTCAGTACTTTCTGCTTCTTATAACTTTTCATACACTTTTATGTAACATTGGAGAATTTTTATTTAGTTTTTCGAAAAAATCGATCGTAAATTTTTTTCATATAACAAATACAGATTGCCTCGGACAATGTTGGATTTAGAGTATGTCGTTCTTTGGTAAATTTATAACAACTTTTAAAAATGAATTTACGTTCGCAAAATAAAAATCAAACTTTTCAGTAGTTTCTCATAAGAGCGTGTGTTAAAAGTTGCAATTTTCAACATCAAATATTTCGATTTCTAAATGGTGAAGCTTGTTAAAACTTTGCATACACTTTTATGTAACATTGAAAATTTTTTATTTAGTTTTTCGAAAAAATCGATCGTAAATTTTTTTCGTAATTTTATTTATCATATAACAAATACAGATTACCTCGGACTATGTTGGATTTAGAGTATGTCGTTCTTTAGTAAATTTATAACAACTTTTAAAAATGAATTTAGGTCCACAAAATAAAAATCACACTTTCCAGTGGTTTCTCATAAGAGCGTGTGTTAAAAGTTGCAATTTTCAACATCAAATATTTCGATTTCTAAATGGTGAAGCTTGTTAAAACTTTGCATACACTTTTATGTAACATTGAAAATTTTTTATTTAGTTTTTCGAAAAAATCGATCGTAAATTTTTTTCGTAATTTTATTTATCATATAACAAATACAGATTACCTCGGACTATGTTGGATTTAGAGTATGTCGTTCTTTAGTAAATTTATAACAACTTTCAAAAATGAATTTAGGTTCGCAAAATAAAAATCAAACTTTTCAGTAGTTTCTCATAAGAGCGTGTGTTAAAAGTTGCAATTTTCAACATCAAATATTTCGATTTCTAAATGGTGAAGCTTGTTAAAACTTTTCATACACTTTTATGTAACATTGAAGAATTTTTATTTAGTTTTTCGAAAAAATCGATCGTAAATTTTTTTCGTAATTTTATTTATCATATAACAAATACAGATTGCCTCGGACAATGTTGGACTTAGAGTATGTCGTTCTTTAGTAAATTTATAACAACTTTTTTTTATGAACTTGGGCTCGCAAAGCATTTTTTGTGTAAGAAAAACTGAAAACCAAAATTTTATTTTTACCGTCGCCATACAACGTCCTTGAAGGAAATGATGGATTATGTACTTGTAGCTGTTTGGCTGCTTCTTGAGCGGAAACCACGCGGAACCGAGAACACGTTGCGATTCATTTATTTTTAACGGAATTGTTGATGGAAAATCGCTCGAGTTTTCGTCCCTTGTCCCAATTTGAAAAATCGGGAGGGATTTTAAAATGTGGACGAGTAAAAACGCCAATTACCAACTTGAAGATTTTTTCGAGGGAAGAGAAAACAAAAGTTAGTGCCGTTTTAATACATTTGAAGTTTCCTCATTTTCATTTCGCTATAGTTGCTTATTTTTAGGTATTCATGAATTTATACAACAAAAACGTGTTACGATTTTTTTTGTCATGAAAAATTCAATGGAAAATGCAAAGAATGGTAAAAAAAAAGGAGAATCTCTGACTCGAGGGGGTAATAGTTTCGGTACGTGCGATTCTCGCGGCTCACAGTCCCCGAGTGCATGCAACGGCTGGGCGATGCACCGAGGCAGAGGCGACACTAGCGTCACGAGTGTCAACGCCGCATCGAAGCGAATTCCGAGTCACGTTTCATTCTAATCCATGGGGAACCCGGACAAATGCGCACGGGCTTCAATTTGTTTTTCAATTTTTGTTCAAATCACTGAAATGTTTTTGTCATTTGGATTCATAGAAAAAAAACCAACATTTTTCATCGTCACATCAAAGCGAAAAGAAATTGAACTCATAATTTTGTAAAGGACGAAGGAAAGAATTGAATTAACAAGAAAAAATTGTTTCCATAATGAAAATTTCAATGTTTTGGAAAAAATGAAACAACGAAATATTGGCCAGGAGCTTAAAAAATGACCATAATCGTTGGCACGTGTTGAATTTTGTTTTCTGTTTGTTATGCAGGAAGTCGAGCGTCGTGGAAATATCATAGACGCAGGAGCAGCATTCCAAACATAAATTATAACTTTACGGACACGGTGACAGGAATCTACACGAAGGGTGTCACTTTTCCGAAGTTTTTCAAAAGAATTTGATTCTGACTAGGGATTCGTAGATTTTCTAAGCCACGATGCCACAGGAGAGGAGCGAAAACGACGCCTGGATTTTCTACCTGGCGCAGGTGCAGCCCTTCCTCGTTAAGGGCTATTCAATAAGCCAAATTTCGGGATGTCTTTCCACCGGAAAAACGGACGTCACAAATTTTCTCCTGTACCTCAAAATTTCGAGCTGCAGTCTCGACCGAAATTTCGCTCGTCAAAAATAACAAATACGAAGTAAATCATTTTCAAACAAATACAAACGCGAATCAATTCATTATTCAAAAATAACAATTACGAATCAATTCACTTTCAAAAATATCGATTACAAAGTCATTTTTTCGAAAAATAACAATTACGTATCAATTCATTTTAAAAAATGACAATAATGAAGTAATTCCTTCCCAAAAATATGAATAACAAAGTAATTCATTTTCAAAAATAACAATTACGAATAGATTAACTTCTAAAAATAACAATCACGAAATGATAAATTTTCAAAAATAACAAATACGAAGTGATTAATCTTAAAAGATTATACAAATGGAATCATCAGAAACATCAGAAGCAATATTGTAGCCATTCCCGATTCCATTTTGAAATTTCCTTGTGTTTTTCGGAAAAAATGGTTCTTTTCGTTCATTTTAGTTGGCGGACTTAAATTTCGTGTGGCTGAGGTTCGGAGTTTCAAAAAAAATGTGCAAAAAGGGAATTGCGTTGAGCAGATTTTTCGCGAGTGCAATTTCACTTGGTCGTTGTTGAGGAAATAGAGTATTTTCCCGACAAGATCGATGCAAGATGGAAGGCGAAGAGCGACGAGGAGACAAAAAAGTATGAGCATCAGGAAAATGGTGCATGTGGCGGAGATGGAAAAGATTTTTCGTTCAAGGCTACAAAAGAGAACAGGCGGTTGGGAACCGATAAATCGAAGCGCTTTAAAGAGCCAATGATGGAGAAAGGGGATGGCAAAGGGTAGGAGAGGGAAGAGCGTTCGGAAATAGCCTCTTTGAGAGGGTGACCAGAAGTTTGATAAGCCGCCTGGAAATGATACGTCCCATATGTAGCAGTGAAACGCACTTATGTATCCAGCACGGTGCAAAAAAAAGAACAAAAAAAAAAAGAAGGAAAATCAACTGCCGGCAGACTTTGGAGATTCCCCGCGGGTCTTTATTTCGGGCCGATAACTTTCTTGTCGCTCAGAATTCCATTTTTCAGTAATAAACAATATTCCAATTCGTTGCAAACCGACAAAATTAATTTATAAAAAACAAAAAAAAATTGTAGACGAAAATCGTATTTTAATGACTAATAAATTTTTCTTTTTTTTTCATTAATTCGTTCAACTGAATTTCACTGTTGTTGTTCTGGCACTTGGGAATCAATTACTCGAAACGTTTTTAAAATTAATTAAAAAGGAAAAAAAATTGTAGACGAAAATCGTTTTTTTAATTACGAAATTTGTTTTCGATTTTTTATATTGTTTATTCGTTCCAGTCAATTTTAAGGTTGCTATTTTTGCACTTTGGTATAAATTCCTCGAAACGTTTTTGAAATTATTGAAAAAAAATGAAAAAATTCTCGACGAATTTCGTGGTTTCTATTCCTGCACGTTGATAGGAATTCTTCGAATCGTTTATTTCGCTCGGTGCAGACACTTTTGATAAGCGAAACCGCGAGCGCAGATGCTCGTGACTATTTCGGGTTCGCGCTCGCGACCGGAACACGCTTGGGAATTGGCTGTTTAGACACCGCGCAGCGTCAAATTGTATTGTCAATAATATTGAGGATGAATAAATGAATAAAAAAAAGAACCTGACGAGTCGCAGGTCATGGGTCACGTGAATGAATGGCCAAACGTGTGTGGCACGTGCGGCGTCGCTAGAAAATAAATTACTCCCTCGATCCGTCCTGCTCGGGCCATTGAATCTGATGAATGTTAACAATTACAGTGCCCGATGACGACCGGCGATTGTTAACGTTATTGTTGCAAAAAGTGAAAAATTCACATGGAATTTAAATTTATTTACCAAATTTATTATGCGAATGAAATTTTAAAAATTCTCGGGGCGTCGAGTAAATTTTCAGCGGAAATGAAATATGATCTCAAGCGTTACGAGAAAAACAAATTTCGTTCGCGGCAAAAACAAAGAAAAAAGGAAAGACTTGCAAAAATAGAAAAATTTTCGAGAGTCACGTGGTTTGCGCGTTCGTGAAATTTTTTTATCAACGTAACGAAGGGGGCGGGAATATCAGAGAACACGCGAGGTCGACTGGCTACCTATAGCATTGGCAACGTACACGAGGATCTGGGAGCAGGAGAGAGGGCCAGATGAACTTGTTTTCCATGGGGATGTTGGGGGAGTGGAGGAGCAGGGTGGTGCAGGGTGGCCTGTCATCAACACTTCCGGACAAGCCTGGCTGATTAATATACGCTTGTTCGTATCTGACGGCCACTCTGTTATCCCCTCACCTCCAAAGGGACTCTCGAGTCTTTTCCTCGCTTGGCTCTCAGCTCGAATTTTCGTTAAAAAAAAATCGCATTAAAAGTTCGAACCCTTCGTAAATCTCAAAGATTGTAGATCATTCGATATCAAAAGTTTTCACAGACTCTGAGAAGCACGGGGAAAGTGGAAGAGCCCCACAAAAAACGTGGATTCTTTGTTTTCTCAAATGTCAAAAATTTGATTATTTTTGTAATTATTCACTTTTCCCAACGACGAAAAAAAAAAATCATTTCAGGGACTGCTTCATTTTTTAAATCCATTGTTATTCAATATTATTGGTTATTTTATTTTATTTTTTACATTTTATTTTGTCATCAATTTTCGCCATAATATTCCATAAGATTTCGATTTCTTTGAAATCTTGAAATTCGATATTTGAAAACATGAAGATTCTCATTTTTTAAATTGATTTTTAATTATTTTATTCTAGCTTTTGAACGCAGAGCCAAAAATTCAGTCGCGATGAAAATGAGAGTCGCTGGGTCTGACAGACCCAGTGTGGTCTCTTATATACTCACTGGCAATTCCAAAAACTGAGAAATGGATAAAACATTTTTCCTTCGAGTTTAACGATGAGAGCTTCGATATCGAATGAATGAATACACCAACATTAGTACATGTTGAAACATATAGATAAATAGATTGCATTAGTTTGTACGTTATTGTTACATATAGAAACGTGATCGAGTTTGCAGCAAAGCTTTGCTGTGTCGAGCAAATTTATTTATGCAAACACACGTTTGTCAGTTTGGCAAGGGCGTGGGTAATTCTCTGTATATCCAGAGCACGGATGCATGCATGCATCCATGCTATTACATTATCGTACACACAATAACAATAATAACATTAATTCACAGGGCCACGAGCCCGTAAATTCGACTTTTGGCTTCATTAACGATTTGTTAAGCTCGTACTCCGGCCGAAGTCGTAAAACTCATGCGAACAAACAATATCGTCAACGGTCCTGGGAATTAATTCATAATAGTATAAAAATCAATATTTAATCAATTTTTCCAAAACTTGACAAAAACTGATGGACAAATTTTTAACAATTCAAGCAGCAACGTTAAACTTACGAAATACATCGAATTTCTATTTTTTTCATGGACAGAGAGCATCGGGGGTTGGCACATGGTTTATGTAGGTCGAACGAGGACACTATTCGTAAGAGAGCAGAGTGGCGCAGTGGAAGCGTGCTGGGCCCATAACCCAGAGGTCCGTGGATCGAAACCACGCTCTGCTATGTCATTTTTTTTTCCCTCTTTTTTCGCTATAAACATTTATTCACGGATCCTGTATTATTTTTCCATCAGACGAAACAATTGCAGCGATAAACGTCAATAAATACATCTACGCCGTTAACAATCGTGTATAAAGCTTTCTTCCGTTCCCATCGACAACGGAGAATCAGGACAAGAAAAATTGCAAAAATATTTAGTTCGCAATCGACCTTTCCTTCAGATAAAAAAAAAACAAATAGATTATTAAATAATACCGACCAACAACGCAGCGAAAAGTTTTTTTCGCCATTTTGTAAAATGAAAAAAAATATATATAAAAAAAAATATTAAAAAAAAATTTACTCGTGCTCACGGAACGAATTATTTAAAATTTTCAATAACGAATAAGGGAAGAACGAAAGTAGCAAAAAATTTGCCAAGCCGCATATGTGTGTATATGGCTGTGTGTGTTAAATTAAAAGGAAAGGATTTTCTACAGATGGTCGTGAATGATTGAGGATATAGCGGTAGAACATACGCGAAAACAAGTGAACAGAAGCTCTGTGTGCGGTGTACCGAATAAACGAAGGGGCTGCCGTCCAAAATTCATTTCCACACGACGCGGCCTGTTCTCACCTTCTCCGGCCTCCGGGTCTCGTCACGTACGCATGCAGAGGATCCCGAAACACACACACACACACACAGACATATAAATATACGTGTTGAGGGATGTTTCTATGCGCGATTTCATCCCTTGACAAAGGGAGAGAGAAAAAAAAGGAGAGGAAACAAAAACAAAAAAAGACAAACAGGCGGAACGTGAGGAATAAAAAAAATATAGATAAAAATTCCGGGCGATGCAACAGTGCGCTGGCCTCTCTCCTTCTTCCTGCGAGCCAACCGTGTACGAATAATTCGAAGAGCGACCACGACTTCCCTCTGCTGCGCTCCATCCCACCCCGACTCTTACCCTTTTTCTCT
>JBAJMU010000001.1:22072861-22087080 GCA_037952995.1 Hyposoter didymator | reverse complement strand
GGGGGGGTGAAACGTAAAAATTAAAAATAAAATTATGAATAAATGAAAATAATGACAGAAAAAAAACTGTTTGGAAAAAATTCCTCGAGATGAGTTTTTTGGAACGAAGAGTTAACGAGAAAAAGCGACAAAATCGACGCAGCTTGGGGAAAAAGACGAGAACGTTGGATCGGCAGGTTTTAAAGAGACAAACACGATTTTTTTTCTTTTTTTTCACCTAAAGACGAAAAATCAGGGACGAAAATAACGATGAATAAAAAAGCAACGCGAATTACCTTTTTCGCACAAATTTAGCAACATTAAAAATCAGCTGTTTTTGAAACATTAATATTAAATCGAGATAAACGATTGAACAAAAATTAGAGTTCTGGAAAGAAGAAAATTCTGAAACGTTGATTGGTTCATTAATATGGTTTTCGATTTTTTACCTCCTTGTCTTCCTCCTCGAGGGTGAACTCCTTCTTCTTAACCTGCTTCAGCTGATTTCTGAAGTTGAACTCGGCCGCCTTTTTCTGGAGCTTGGCGAATTTGTTTTCGTACTTTGAGACTTTTTTCAGGGTTGGCTTCATGCTGTGAAAATACGAATCGAAATCTTCGTGTCAATTCGAATCGTATTATTTACATTTTTATTCAAGCCGACATTTAAAAAATAATTATCACGTTAAGAATAGTTATCACATCAATTTTTTTTTAAAATAATTATTAACCCTTAATGGTCAAATGGGGTTAATTTAGTCTCGAGCCTCGTCGTTATTATTTGAAAGGGCCCGTTATTTCAGTTTTGGAAGCCGCAGGAAGCAGACGCTGTAAAACTTGGAGTATGCTTTTTCCTGGAGGCATGCTATTTCAGACTTATGAAAGCATTTTTTTTGTTTAAGGGGGGCGCCTGCTTTATAAGGCTTTAAAAAAGCGTTTTTTAAATAATTTTTTTGGGATAGGAAGAAAAAACCAGGTCTAGCGAAGTTTTCAGATCATTTTACTACATTTCCGAACGTCAAAATAAAAAATTATGAGAGGATTATGTTGAAAAGTAGTTGACGTTCAAGGCACATTTGTGCCACACCTCGCAATCGCAGTCTGAAATCTGCGGGCAAGATGGAGCTCCTGATTTTCATCTGAAAAAAGAAATCCAAAAAGTTTTTGAATTTTCATGTCGCAACCTTCTATATGAACTAAAAAGATTCACGAGTAAAAAATTCTGAACAACTTTTTAAGCGAGTTAGAATGATTTTTTTGTTGTTGCAAAAAAAGTTTTTTTTTCAAACCTGTGAAACTTTTCGAATTTCACAAATTTTCGAGTTCTTCTTAGTTCATATAGAAGGTTGAGACATGAAAATTCAAAAACTTTTTGGATTTCTTTTTTCAGATGAAAATCAGGAGCTCCATCTTGCCCGCAGATTTCAGACTGCGATTGCGAGGTGTGGCACAAATGTGCCTTGAACGTCAACTACTTTTCAACATAATCCTCTCATAATTTTTCATTTTGACGTTCGGAAATGTAGTAAAATGATCTGAAAACTTCGCTAGACCTGGTTTTTTCTTCCTATCCCAAAAAAATTATTTAAAAAACGCTTTTTTAAAGCCTTATAAAGCAGGCGCCCCCCTTAAACAGAAAATTACAATTTCTGCATCATTTTTCGTAAAAAAACGCATTTTCGCAGAATTTTTTTTTCGGCACTTTTTTTCATACTGAAAATTGCACGAATTCAATACAATCATCATGATCGTTACTCCAGGGTTGAAATACATTGTAGTATTTTTATTTTATTTTTATTTTACGATTTTTCAAATATTTATCGCCTTTTAAAGTGAGTGGGGTTGATAACACCCCCAATGACTATCACGTCACAATCTGGAGGTGTGACTGTTAAGGGTTAAGTTAAGAATAGTTATGTAGTAAAGAAATTAAAAAGTAATTATTAAGTTAAGAAATTTAAAAATGATTAAGAATGAAAAATAGTTTTTAATTGAGGAAAAGAACTCACAATTTTCCTCGGAGGTCGTTGACCTGGCTGTTCAGCTCGGAGATCTAAGTGAACGAGAGGGAAGTAATTAATTATTCGTCAACTTTTAATTAATCGCTTTATTGTTTCCGTAAGAAGCGTTTGCGGCAAATTTCATCATGATCGAGTTGAACCAAAATTTCCATATATTTTCTTTTACTGACTTTTATGACGTGTCAATAATGGAAAATAAAAAAAAAACAAAAATTAAACGAAAATTAAGTTTTCGAACTTTTTGCTGGATCCAGGCCAGAAACTATTTTCATGAGGTTGTAAAAATTTTTATTGCGACAGCTATTTGCGAAACGTGGACACAAAGATTCGAAAAACAAAATAAAATGATGGCAGAAAAAACATCGAAGCGTATTATTGAGACCAAGACAATTCTTATTCGAGCCTTGTTAATTCTGCAAAATGTCAAACTTACGAATCATTTTGTTATTGTTATTTTACCATTCGCACTGTTGCTGAATACTCGAAGCAGCAATTTTCAAAAATTCAGCGACGATTATAGGCAGATTCATGCAGAGTGAAGGAAAACGCGTTTCTATGGGAAATTTACGTATCGTTTTTTTTTTCAAGGAGGAAAATTGCCATCCGGTGGGGAGGCAAATGCGGGCGATTCATTTTTTTTCCTACGAACGATTTCAGGCGCTCCAGGTGGAATCGATCTCAAGACTGAATCGTAGATGGAAAAAATCTCGACGTCTTGGGGGATTTGACAAATTTTCATAAACAAAAATCACTTTTTTCCAATAACAAAATTTTCTAAATTCCAATTCGATTTAGTATGAAAAAAAAAATTATCAATAACTAAAAAATTGAAAAATAATGTGGGAAAAAATTTATTTCGATGAAAAATGGAAAACTTGAGCAAATAGATCGAATTTTTTTTTCTTCCACGATCAACACATGGATTTTCGAATTTTGAGAGCCGAGTGAGATTTTGTTGCGGATTCAGATTTTCATTGAGATATGTTTTTTTTTTTTTTCGGGGATGCAGGAAATGGAACGGCTGGCCGGTCGTGGGCAACCTTTCAAAAAATCATTCCAGTAATGAAGAGGTCTTCGCACTTGGTAAATGCTGCGAATCCAGCATTGAAAACTAAAAAATATTCTTAAAAAATAGAAATATCGAAGTCGAGGGTTAAAACGCCACAAACAAATTGGATTTTTGGTGGTGGTCCGTGTGGTTCGGTGCAAAATCATTTACGAGTTTTTGGGAGAGACACTGCGTCGCAAAAGTCGTAGAAATTTTTTTTTTTCATCACGTCTCGGCGTTTTTTTCTTTTAAGTAAAAAAAAAAACATCGGGCGACAGGATTATTTTTTGAAACTTGTACAAAACTCGCTCTCTCTCGCCTTTTCTCTCTCTCTCTCCCTCTCCCCCCCCTCTCTCTCTCTCTCTCTCTCTCTCTCTTGGGATTGAATAAATTTGAAAAAAAAACATATAAATGTAAAAAAACACGAAAAGAAAATCATCACACGCGTCCATTTTTGTGAGAGTCTTAAGTACGAGGAAGGACAAAAATGAAAATTCATTTGAGGGCGACAGTACGTAAAAGGGGTTGTTGGTTGCTGATGGTTTTCGTTCTTTTCTCGTCCGGATTCTTACGTATCGGGTTTTTGTCTGCTTTCGCAGGGATGCTATTTCATAATTTCCACTTTTTTTTTTTTTTTTTTTTTTTTTTCTAGGAGAAAATGCGAAATTGCAAGTTTTTGGTTCGTTTTTCAGTGGAACAACAATTTACAATCGTCGAGTAATATGAAGTACCATAGCAGAAAAAAATAGATTATGATTCGAAAATCATCAATTTTCACTTTTTTTCTTGTTACGTGATGAAAATTTTCAATTGTTATTCCACATGAGACAGAATTTAATTGCCGGAAAGCGCGTCGGTGGTATGAAGAGGGGGAAACGAGCCATGCAGTTGTTAGCGAATTAAAAATGATCCCGAACGACTTTTTTTTTCAATTTTTTTTTTTTTCATTTTGCAATTGGACCAACGTGAAAAATTTCAACTTGCACCGAACACACACCAGAAAATTAAATAAACAAAAGTTGAAACATCTGAGTTTTTTTTTATCGAGAGACGAGAACGGAGGATGATATTTTTTTTGGTTTATTTGCGATGCAGTTGGTAGAAAAAAAAATGGGATCGAGGTGTCATGACATGATTGATTCAATTATGGTCAAATCAATAGAATGCAGATGATTAAGAGACAGAGAGAGAGAGAGACAGAGAGAGGGAGAGAGAGAGAGAGAGAGAGAGAGAGAGAGAGAGAGAGTGTCTGCCTTTATCGTGTGTATGGGAANGAGAGAGAGAGAGGATGGCGAATGATGGCACTTCATATAATAAAATTTGTCAATGAATATAAAAGATAAAAGACTTTTGGTTAACCCTTGGGAACGATTTGGAACATGACGAGACACTCGAATCCAAAAAATGGGAAAACATATAAAAGACGACGATATATTTGAGAGAAATAAAAATATTAAATGAATTTTTTGGAAGATGAGGGATACAATTTTTTTCGCGCTCAGGATCGTCACTGTATAAAATTCTTTTGGTTGCTATTTGTTGCAAAATCACGGATAATAGTAACTTAAACGGAGGGTAAAAACTACTAATGGCAGGCAGGATGCAAGGCCAATTTCGTCATAAGAATTGGATTGGGTCCATTCGGGTTCCTCCATTTCATTTCGTTCATTCTAAAATATTTTTCTATATTTGAAAAAAGAAAAAATTTCCTCGTAAATTCAATCGTCCTCAAAATAATTTTCTCGACGTAGAGAATTTGTGAAAGTTGCCCGTAAAAAATACGTGGGGAGTTCAAATGACGAATCACCGAGAGCAAAACGTTTTTTGAAAATAAACTCCAAAATTATTTTGACCGGAAGCACTATTTTTGTGATTTTTCGGTTTTTTTTTTATCGCAATTTTTGAATATTTTGCTCGGCCCTCGGTTTTTCGGGGTCGGATTCCACAAAGGGTTTTTTATATTGTACCTCGTAGTCCCTTTTTCGTACTTCACGCTCCAAATCCCACTTCTGACCCTCACAAACGTAGACGCGGTCATAATACTCTTGGCAAATCTCCTTGATTTCCTCTACAAGAACACATTTTACGATCAGACACACACTTTTTCTTATTTCGTAAGGAATGTGAAAAAAAATAGCATTTCGATTCATCAAAATTGAGCATATTTTTTTTTCAATTCATATTTTTTGCATTGTCTCCTTCTTCGTTGATGTTTCGATGAAAAAACGAAAAGAAGAAGAAGAGATTAGCTTCGCAGAAGCACAACGATTGTGAGCGCATTTCCTCAAAATTGTTTAAATTTCTTTTTGTTTTTCTATTTTTATCATAAAATATTATTGCCGCGGAAAAGCATTTATTTATTGGTTTTAAAAATGTACAACGGTTTGAAAAAATTCAGTGGCAAAGCGTCGGCTCTGATCGCAGCAGAAAAAAAAAACAGAGATTATTCACGCAAAATTCCTGCGAGAGAGTGAGACAAACAGAAAGAGAGAGAGAAAGAGAGAAAGAGAGAGAGAGAGAGAGAGAGAGAGAAAGAGAGAGAAAGGAGAAAATAATTTTTCGAAAAAAAATTAAATTCGCTGTATAAACTTTTTGGGTGAATATTCAACGTGATTGAGTGTTGGTGAACGTGTGCGTGAGATTTCTTTCTTGTAAAAAGGACTGCGTGATAAGCGTCAACGCCAGGGAACGACGAGAGAGCCAAAAATCATTATTTTTTTCTTTCCGTAATTTAGTAAAAAAAATTCCAATTGGATTTCGTCAAAGCTGATGGTGATTTCTTGTCGCTGCTACTTATCCATATTTTCGAATTTTGTTAATTTTTTTGAGAAAATTGGATTCAAAATTTTGTTTTTTTTGGTTTCCTCATCGCGTCAAACGATTGCCCTGAGTCTTTACACATTATGTCAGTGTCCGAACTCT
Source organism: Hyposoter didymator (assembly GCA_037952995.1). Classification (NCBI taxonomy): domain Eukaryota; kingdom Metazoa; phylum Arthropoda; class Insecta; order Hymenoptera; family Ichneumonidae; genus Hyposoter; species Hyposoter didymator. Next base: position 22,081,113 of record JBAJMU010000001.1, on the reverse strand, counting down.
TAACTCATCATCGGTTATAATATTGCAACGACTCTTTTCAGTATTTTGATTTTTTTTTGTTTGCGTTTTTGTTTATTGTTTTTTTTGGTTTTATTTAAAAAATTGAAAAAATGAGAAAAAAATGTTTTGAAAAAAAACTGCCGTCTCGTCGTTAGTTACCTCCATGTCTTTCAATCTACTTTTCCTCTCGAGGTCAAACTTATCACCCTCGAGTGCGTATATTTTGTTCCAGTACCCCGTACAAATCGTCTGGAGCTCGGCTAAAAATACAAGAATTGCACGAATTTCGGCATTCACGATTTTACCCTCTTCGCTCTCTCCGATTCCAAAAATCAACAACAATCCCCCCCTCCACCGATGTCGAAGACTTTCCGAACCTTTTCTACTTAAACTTCTTATCATTTTTTGTTTTTTCATTTTTCTATACGAAATCGACGCTATCGAGAGCCTGGAATTGAAACTATTTCAATAATGAATGGAAATTTTCCAGCAGAATTCCAACAGTTAACTAAAGCCAGAAATTTAATGCTTAACAGTACCAAACAAGCTTGAGACCGAATTTTCAATCTACTTGTCAATTGAAAACTTCAAAATTATAAACAAAATTAATTTCAACAAATACTACGAGACAATTCGACACTTAACTCAATTATCTTTCTTAACATTTCCCTTTGCTCGCTTTTACAGACACTTGAGGAAAAAGACGATAGCCATGACAAAGAAAAAAGCCACATTCGTCAAATTGTGAATTTTTCAGTTTTTAACAAAAAAAAAAAAAAAANAAAAAAATTCCATAATTTAAATATAAATTTTCAATCTTTTTTTTTATTTATTATTTCTTCTCAATTTTTTTTATTAATCTTGGAATTTCTGGTTTGGAAGTCTCACTTTTTTGAGTTTTTGAATCTACAGGAATGGATCGAATTTATTTGACGAAGTGACGATTTTTTTTAGGCAGACTCAATCCTTCGCCTCGAATGAAAATTGCAACTGCTGCTGGCAACGATAATTAGAACTGGTGATTAGAGAGCCTACGTTTTGTTTAGCTCGCAATCTACGAGCGATTCTACGAAAGAGAAGATGATTATTTAAAAAATAACAAAATTATTTAGACGTCTGAAAATCAAACTGCAAATAATTGCTTGGTTTGGAAGTCCCGTCATCAGGCAATTGTTTCTACACCTCAAAGTCCTTCTTGGAGACTTCATACTCGAGATCCCACTTCTCCTCCTCGAGCTTGTTGATCCGTTTATGATACTGGCTCAGAATTGACTTCAAGCTGGCTGTCAAATTTCAGGAATAACATTTATAAGCACGAGCTACGATCCATTGTTTTTTTTACTTCGACTCTCGTGAGTTCTCGATCGATGATTTTTCATCTTTTTTTAATTCCCTGTTCTCAAGTCCTAACGATTGTGATTTTTTTTTCTCACTTCCCTACGTCAAATCTGCTCATTTCGTGGCAAATAATTTTTTTTTTTTAATTTTCTAGTCGTCACACTTGAAAATTGGAGAAATATTCTCAACGTCTCAAAAACTCTAATCTGCCTCGTTAATTGTTTATTTGTTTCTCGATGAAATTCTTTAAATTCATGTTTGATTCAATTTTTCTTGAAAGTCTTGTATTCGGGTATATTTTCGTGATGGGATCGGTTTCAGGCGACGATGCCATTCTTGGACGTTCACGAAGAGGCCAAAGATTTACATAGCGATAAAATAAAAACAGATAAATAAACAGTAAGAAAAAATGAACGAAACAGCAATAAACACGAGAAAGTACAGACACGAGAGACACAATAAATATCAGCGTTGGTACGTGGCTAATCACTTGAATAATATCACAACGTTTTTATGAAGTTGATGATTGGCCTCGAACCATAAAAATTGCACGCGAATAAAATTTCTCGAAATAATGAAAAAAAATGAAATAATACGCAATAAAATAAAATAAAACAAAATAAAATGAAATAAAATGGGAAAAATAATAAAAATTCCAATGGAATAGACTAAATTGATAGGAAACACTTTCTTTTTGCTCGGAAGGGGAACTTCCCAAATCCCCCTGATCGGTTGGTTTTCGAAAATTGTCGATATTTTGTTGTATAAAAAAAGTGAAAAAAATCAAGTTGAAAGAATATCCGGTGGCCTGATGATAATCAATAGTGAATGGAGCAAAGTAACGAAGAGGAAGAAAAAGAAATAAAGAAGAAAGATTGTTAATTGAGATTGAATTGCGCGTAAAGGCGGAGAGAAATAAAAAAAATAAAAATAAATGAAAATGAGATAAAGACGAGTAGAAGAGATAGAAAAGACTGTATACAGAGACAGTACAGTGAGAGAGAGATGCGAAGCGCGCCAAAGGAAAAAAAAGAAATACGTGAATACGATGAAAAATGTCGTGCTTGACACCGCGCAGTGTCGTGACGAAATTTCAACATTTCTCTCTTCAACCATTTTTCTCAAAATCAATTCTCGCTTTTTTTGCACAAATCTACAGTTACGCCTATGTTTTTATTATTTGTTTGCTTTTTTGCTTAGGCGATGCGTTTTTTTTTGTTTTACTACCTCGTAATCCTTTTTCTTTACGATATACTCGACATCGAATTTCTTGTCCTCCAACTCGGAGATCCTAGTGTGGTAGTCGCGCAGGATTTTCTTAAGGGACTCTGCGTGTCAGTTGAAATAAACGTTTATAATGTCAAATGTCATGAGGCATTTCCCTATTCATTTTTCCGGCTTTTCCACTGACTTTAGCCCGGAAAACTTGCGTTTCTCACGTTTACTCTGTTTTTCTTCTTTTACTTTATTTTTTATTTTTTTTGACACAAAAGGTCTTTTTTCTTGTTCGTTCCGAGACACGAAAATTTTTGTTGTTGTTTTTTGTTTCAATGCATGCGTTCGTTTCGTGTGCTGTTTCGTACACTGAAATGTTTTTTTTTTCCTTCGGTAGATTTGACAAGTTTCTGATTTTTTGGTAAATTCTCGAACGCATGGGAAATTTGACTTTTTATTGGGGAAACAAATATTCTGCTGTTTTAAATAATTGACACATTAATAAATATCGGTGGATCTGGAAGGAAACATTTTTAACGATCGATAATGATCATCAGTTCGTAGTGACTTAGAATTTTTGAAAAATTCTGGAATTTTTTGACGTGACTCCGAGTCTTTTGCGTTTTGCGAAAAATTTTTGCAAATTGTCAAAAAAAAATGTTCATTTCCCTCGAATGATCAAATTTCACAGAAAAATTGCATTTCTTGACTGAATTTTGTTTTTTTTTTCCTAAAAAAATGGAACATCATTTTTTTTTGCTTTCTGGTTTTGATAAATTTTTTCGAAACGTTTTCAACGATTTTCTCTCATACGAGGGAAATTTATAAATGAGGATGTTGACTTCTCGGATGGAGTAAAATAATTTTTCTTTCCGGATGAATTTTGAATAATATTTTTTTGCTTAAAATTTCTATGTACCTTCGCTGACGTTTTCAACGTCTTTCATTTGTCCACAACGCTCCTCGATTATGCGCCTCCTCTCCGCAGCTTTTCGCTCCTGCTCTTTTTTCAATTCTTCGGCTGCTTTTTTACGCAAGAGAAGCTGAAGAATAAATAATATTTGATTAAATAAATAAATGGTGAATTTAATTTATTAATAATAAAATCAAACAATTAATTCAATTTAATTATTATTTTATTTGTTAAAATTTATTTACTTATTCATTTAATTATTTGTTTATTTATTCGAATAATTTTTATGAATGCGAGGTTGAGACAATGAGAAATTTGTTTATTTTTAGAAAAAAAATCTACGTACTCTGAGCTTCTTCTTCCTGTCAGGGGTCATGAATCCCTTCTTGGCCTTTTTAGCTTTGGAGGCTTCCTCGAGACGAGCACGGACTTCCGCCCTTTTCCGCTCCGTCTCCGCCTGTTTCCTCTTCTTTTCCTACATTTTGTGGAGTGTTAAAGTTTCTGTGATATTACAAGCTCAACATATCGCCATTCCGTCGCTCTCATCTTTCGAGAATCTTGAAAATTTGAATTTTTGTAAAAAAATAAAATTTGATAAAATCGATTTAAATATCTTAGCGAGAAATTTTTCGAACGCAGTGGAATTGGAAATTGTTCAAATTTGAAAATAATTTCAATTTTTTTCACGTTCAAAACTCGACGAATGAATGAAATATTTTTTAAATTGGTGAAAAGAAAAATTTGAAATCTGTGTTTTGTAATTTCTCGACGGATCAAACTTCTGCGACCTCGTCGATTCCATACACGAGCCTCCCACTCTCTTACGTACATCCTCGATGCGTTTCCTCTGTAAAAAAAACGAGAGAAAAAATCCCGTTAATCAAAATTGTCCTGTTTATAATCGCGTCGATAATTAATTATCAATTTATTGCTGCGCTCAAATCTGTGCCCACAATAATTAGTAAACGAGCGAAGCCTCAGGATACAATTTTTGATGAGCCACGAAAAAATGTAGTGTGAAATTTTTTTTTCCCATTTATTTTCGCAATTATGCAAATTTTTCTGCAAGCTCCGTAATTATCGCTTTGTGCTCTCGGTGAGAAAATTAAAAATGACACATCGCAGCTCGACAATTCGGTGACGAATTAATTAATTCGTCCAGATGTTTAGTTATTATTTTTGTTTTGTTTAATCTTGAGCTCAAACTTCAAACATTTTCCGTATTTTCAAATCTTCGAATTGAAATCATAATTGTTATAAAAAATTTTAATAATAAAAAACGTTCTTTTGTATTTAAAAAAACTCAATGAACAATTATTCGAAATTCCATCATATTAGATTATTCGGAAACAATTTTGTCACGTTCAAGAAAAAATAGCAACATTATTCGACGAAAAAAAAATTCAATGACGAATTTCATTTTTTTTTTTTCATCGTCGAATTTTTTTCTTTAAACAATAGAACAAAATGCAATACACACACAAAAAACAACACGTTCTACTTTACCCAGCGAGACAATCGTGTCTTGTGTCGATGTAGCTTTTTTTTTCTACTACAAAAACTCGCCTGTTGTTGGTGTTGGTGGATATTTACAATCGCTAATGAGAGTGTACGATGTAGTTGGGGAGGGTGGGAAAAGGGACCACGAAAACGATAAAAAATTGAGTCATTCTAATGGGGAAATAAAAAAAGAACAGCGAGTCTCCTTTCGCCAGGAAAGAGACGCGACGATTTTGAGTCTCGATCGGGCAAGAAAAAGAGTTATTAAAAGCCAAGAGGGATCGTCCGAGGAAGAGAGATGTTGATCGCGTTTCTTATACAGACACTTTTGCTTTTCTCTATTCGTCTCGTCCCAGTCGATTCTAAAGATACGAAACGTCGGGCTTTGAACGGTCAATTCTAAATTCGTACTCTCGGAACTTGCACACACCGATGTAGGACCGGATTATCGGAAAGCCTGGGTAACTCATGAGGGCTCGACAAATTTTCTCAAACTTTAGTTTTTCTTTTGCAAATTGATGCAATTTTGCAAAAAATCGACAATCTTTATCGTTCGTAAATAATTGCAAAATTTGTTGAAAAATTAGTCAAATAAGTGAAAAAATTTCACGGTATCGATGAAAATATTTTCAAATTTCATTTTTTTTTCTCGAAATGAATGCAATTTTTGCGTTTTGAAAATGATGGAAAAATTCACTATATTTATCGTTCGTAAATAATTGCAAAGGCAATTAACAAAATTTGTCAAATGATTGAAAAGATTTTACGATGTCAATGAAAATATTTTGAAATTTGAGTTTTATTTCGAAATTATTGAAATGTTTTGTGTGTTTGAAAATAACAGAAAAATCCAGGATATTTTTCGATTACTTTACTAAATTTAAAAAGATTTCGTGGTAACGATGAAAATGTAGGGGACCAATGGGACGTAAAAACTCGTCTAATTCGCACAATAAAAATCACAAAATGTACAGAAAAACGAAAGCAGCCAAAGCTTTTGCATACCTTTTAAAAAAAACGAGGTCAACTACGCAGAAGAAAGAAAAATCCGAGTCGATTTTTTGGTCCGTTCGGGTCGAGGTACCATGATGGTTTAGTTTTTTTTTTTTGGTGATGGACATGGAAAAAAACGTATGAATTAATAATTTTCTCTCGTACCATCGCATGGAAAAAAAAACCGGCAATTTGTGACGTTTTATAATTTGAAATGTTTTTTTTTCTTGACATTGAGATTTTTGGCTCTACTTGTGTGTTTTCAGGATTTAAAAATAATAATTGTTTTTTTTTTTCGATACTTACCTCACCTCATCGTCAGCCATGATGACTCCTTCGGGCAACGCCTAATGGCCTGAAAATGAAATGTTGATCGATATCGATTTGGAGCTTCGATAGATTTCCTCATCTTTTTATCGACCCCCGGGGAAATTATTTTCGCATGTAAAAAAGATTTTTTTAGATCGACTTTTTTTTAGATATAAAAAGATCAATTTTGTCGGGTAAAAAAGTATTCGGGGCCATGTATCCGGTGCGTGATGATCGAAAATAGACTCGGCGGCTCGCCCCACTCTCGCATTACTAACGCAGACCGTGGGCACGCTCCAAATTTGGTTGCAACCGATCAACGCCCAGCACCCTTCCTCCCATGAATTTCCGATACGGATTATCGCTATCCACCAATTACAATTTAATTTTTTTTCATCGCAGCCTAAACTGAATGAATTTTTTTTCTATGTTGAACATTTTTGTCTGCATTGAATTTTTGTTGAACAATGGAATAAAAAAATGCAGCAGGTTTGTCACTTTTTATGGTTAAAATTTTTTTTTTCACCTTTGAGCTGCAACTCTGAAAATGAAGTTTTGAATAATAAAAAAAAGAGAAAGATTTACATTCGCGTCGAATACTTCGTCGATGACGTACTATTATTTTTTTTTATCAAATATCGATAAATATTGCATTCGCTACAATAGGCGGTTCGATCTCGTAATTTCACTGTAAACTTAAATAAAAACGAGCCAGGCCTCACTTCAATCCACTTGCCTCACTAGGAATTAAAAAAACAAAATTTTGTTTTCGAAAATCAAAGTCACTGGCCGTAGCAACTGATTTTTGAATCTGCTAATCTCACGCACTAGCACTGTGTGAATAATTCGTATCGAGAACGTAAAACAAAATGCACTTTTGTGGATTTTATAAAATTGACATTTTTCCGGATGCTGCATTTTTGGGGGTGAAATTTGTTTGCAATTTTTTGAAGTCTCGGGTTTCTCGAGACTTTGGCTCCAAGGGAATCGTTATTCCTTACGATTTTCTTACCTGGTGCGAGAGCAAAAAGACCCTAACGGTTTAGAGAAATAAAAGTTACTAGAACTAATTAGCTCTTGCTCGATGTGACTAGTCAACCGGAGTTTCCGCAGCTGACTGTGCCCACAGTCAAGAATATTCTTCTATCTCTGACCTAAGCCTTTCCAAGCCCCCAGGCATTTTCATCGGTTCGTCCAAACTCGCAACCCCCACCCTCGAGCTTCTCTCCTCCAAGTAAAATGCCTCAACTTGCGTTCGTTTTGAGCCGATTGGCCGATACGGTTTTAGGCGAGAGCCATCCCAGCCTCCCTGGTGTACAAAAATAAATATTGTAACTGAAAACGGCGACGAGATTCGAGATTTGCCTCGTCTGTATTTTTCTCCGCCTCAAGTTTGCGCGCTCGCGAGCTTCGCGGCTCGCCTGCTGCGATGCGCACCTCAACGGCGTTTGCAAAGTACGCAATGTCCTCGAGGGAACCTCCGCAATGAATATTTTATGCATATTGGCACGGATTACTCCAGATGTCAACTATATTTTTGACGAAAACTACCCGCCTGCAGCTCTTCAGCTTGATTTACGAGTCGCACGTATTTTTTCGAGGAATACGCTATGTGGGTCAGTTCTGATGGCCCAACGCATCCGACCTTTCATTCAGAACTTAAATAAATACTTTTTCTGCTCCACACTTTTTCACGAAAATTCACAAGATATTGACCAATCACTTAAGGACTTTTTTCTTCTCAATAATTACACTGATAACAAAAAAAAGATAAATATACAAACTACGAAAATAAACTGAAGAATTTTTGCGCAATTGGATGAAAAAATGCGTTTCTTGTTAATGGTACACAAATCTTTTTATTAAAATCGTTACTTTTTTGGACGGATCGTCGATTCTGTTTTCTTACAAGATTTCGATTTCGTTGCACTACCAACGAACTTGCTATTTTCTAATTCGTTAATCATAAAAAAAAAAAAAAAAA